>JANHFK010003933.1:96338-115081 GCA_036250565.1 Sibynophis collaris | reverse complement strand
ATGGAACTAATTTTCTTGCTCCCCCCTTCTTTTGGCTTTAAAAAAGTACCTTGATGACATATTTGGTACGTTTCCAGCTCTTCTTTATTGAGGGTAAATAAGAGTTTCCAAGAGGTTATGTCTAGAAATACACTGACTCTAATGGGACTTCCTTCTGATTTTTATAGTCTAGAAGTCTTTCATTACAATATTAGTCTAACTTGGAGCAATTATTCTCTCTGTCTCACTGACTTTTACAAATATTTATTTTTGTTAGAATTGGGCCTCGACAGTTCAAATTCTTGGACAGTAAGCCAAACAGAACAAGTTTTATGAATATGCTTTATCTATTGTGGTGACAATTTGAATTCCTCTTTAATTTTTACAGTTTTACAGGACTGTAGCAAGCATTTTTGTTTGTTTATATATAGTGTTTATGTACCATTGGGCTCAGAAATGATTTACATTGTAAAGATCAGTAAAAAGACAAATCTATCATAAAATATGAAATACACTTTATTAAATATTTAATAAAATTAATTATATAGTTGAGGGAGGGAGGGGGAGAGAGAGAGAGAGAATTTTACTGTTGACAACAATTTCTCAACAATTTTCCCAAGAAAAGGAAAGCTGGAGATAGGATAATATTAGCTGTAAGGGAATTACGTTATCCTATCTTTATTCCTGGAGATTTTCCAAAATGCTAACTTTATTTCATAATTTTTGAAAAATTGATGGCTAAATATATTTCATAAACAAACTTGTGTCAGATATACTAATATGCCATCTCTGCTGCTTCTTGCAATTCTAGCTTCCTTTTTGTTTGTACATTGAATTATTACCCATGATATTTTTTCTTAACCATATTCAAAGTATTCAATGGAAGGTTTTGGAAAGTCTTAAGAATAACTGCTTCATCACTTTATTGCTTGTTGCATAACAATAATTTGATTCTGCCTTTTCTCTGTTCAATAAGATCGCATCTTTTGAACTTCATATTTTCTTTGGCTTTCTAGCGAAAATAAAAATAATACGATTCTTCTTCTTTAATAAAGGACAGTTTTATCATTTTTAAATATAAAGCTCAAGTAAAAGGCTAGCTTTGCACTATAGATGGAACTCATAATGTTAGTTGGGACTATTTCCTTTATTTCTTTTGATGTCCAGTGATTTGTTTAAAAAAGGAAATGATTTTTCCATCAAAATGATACCCTTTAGTGTATTTTCTTCTGATATTAAATTATGTTCATAACTTAATAGGGTGAGGTGGACAATACTTGTAGTGTTAGTAACTGATCAGAGCTTTTAATGAAGCTGTAGAATGAAAGGACACTTGACTGTTGCTCATTTAGAATAGCTGTATTTTACTTTTTTAATCCCTTTAAGCTCACTGAAACCTGAAAACTCAGAAGATTTACTGGTGCCCTCTTCAAGGGTGGCTGTGAAATCGAGAGTTCAAATTTCTAAAATTCCTGAAATCCCCAAGAGGGAAAGAAATCAGGGAAAGTGACAATCATCAGCTCAGTGGAACAAATATAAGATTATTTCACAGTAGAATAATGGCTGAAAGACTGCTGGGGAAAATTGTCTTGCCAATCTGCTTTTTATATCTTCATTTGATTTGATGTTATATATAACACTTGCTTCCTTGTTTTGAGTGTAAAATGGAGGTCAGAGGACTGAATTGAACTTAATCAAGACAATCAGAATTCCACCCATAGAAAAGAACAAAATTTTTACAGAGATTTGATCCATGTCCATTTTCCTACAAAATATTATTTTCAGCTGATCTTCCATCCCATACTGATATTTTCATTATCAGTTCTATCTTGATATTTTAATTGTGTTTTTTTAATAATATGTACATCTGAACAAGAACATGTGTTCATTCCCAATAAGTAAAATTAGAAATTCTATTTTGTAGTAATGTTTTGTATAAATTTAACTTTAAACCTCTGACTTTAGAGACACAAGATATATTTCTATTGTACAGAATTAAATGCTAAATGGGCTTAAGATATTTTTTCCATATACACCTGTAAATTCACTTAATAGAAGAAAGGACATGGTTTAACTAAGATGTGTATTCCATTAACAGTGTCAGTATGTGTTTTTCCATAAGATGGAATATAAGGTATCAGTGTTTATGCTGTTTAGAAGAGAATATTTCTAGCTCACAGTTGAACTATGAACAACACTGATGATGTCACCTAGTTTAGTAATGAAACATTTGCAAGAAAATAGCCAAGTTCCAAGAGCACAAAGAACCTCACAGTTTATGCTATTTGTTTGAAGATTATAAATAAGTCAAATTAATTATACTTGATAAGATATACAACCAAAATTTACTATTTTGGATAATAAATCTCAGAAGTTGTATTTTTCCTTTGTGATTTATTTGTTTGTTAATGCTAAAAGAATTTAAAGATTTTGGTAAGTTTATATTAAATACATGCTTGTTTTAGAACGGGTTCTAGGATAACATGATATAGAATGATAAAGAATAAAAATAAATTCAGGTGTACATCTTTAGGATAGAAAATGAATTGGAGAGTAATTACTTATTTCATAGTGAATAAGTATTTCTGCATTTCAAAAACTCTTCGAGAAATAAGATTTAAAAGTAACTCCTTGTTATATATTGTTATATATAAATTTTAAAAAGTATTTATTTTCTTTGGATTTGCCCATAGACCTTAGATTTAGTCAAGCCATTAACATGAAAGAGGTTACAAACAGACAGCAGATAACAAAGCATTCCTATATTTGTATTTCCTATCTATAGGGAAGAAGAAAATGAATTAGCTGTTTGGAGCAATATATGATGTCTTCTCCCCCCGCCCCCGCCCCCAAAGAATAAAAGGCATTGCTCTTTTCTTAATTTGTAAACAGCCACTTCCTTTTTAAGTTGCTAGCAAAGGCTGTTAAATGGCATGGACTGAAGAGCAAGTGTCTGCATTCCCCTTTTGGTCTAGGTACTGCTGTCTGGACCTCCTAGATGAGATGACGCTCTGATAGAAATATCAATGGCATTTAGACTTCTATACCACCCAGGAGTGGGTTCTACTTACCTTTGTTACCGGTTTGCAACGGGAGCGTGAATGTGCGCTTGCATTGTTCACACGTGGCACTTCTGCGCATGCACAGATCATCGGTGATGACATCCGGGTGGGTGGGCGGAGCCTCCTGCCGCCATTACTGCCGGTTTTAGGAACTAGACAGAACTGGTAGGAACCCACTACTGATACCACCCCATAATGCTTTACAGCACTCCTGGTTTACAATATAGAGCAGTGGTTCTCAATCTTTTGTTCACCATTTAAATACCTTTTGTGGCCACGGACCATGGAGACAGACCCCCAAGATTCAATTTAAGATTTAAATTATAACATTGCTTCAAGTCTTCGTGGACACCCTGTGACCTTGTAGGTTGAGAACCACTGATGTAAAACATAATTTTACCCATCTCGGAAGGATGGAAGAATGAGTCAACCTTGAGCCCTGTGAGGATTGAACTCCAGGCTGTGGGCAGAGTTTGCCTGTAATACTGCACTTTTAAACAGTGTACCACAGGGGCTCCTCCTAATCCCCACCAATTAAATGTAGGTGGGAGAAAAGGAGATTGAAGGTTCCATATCAGCTTTCTATACATGCTGCTTCTCATCTACCATCTTCCTTTGGGTCCTAGGTTGGTTGAAGGCATGCAGCAAAGAAGGAACAAGAGTATAAGGCTCCTGGTGCCTGTAGGCCTCAGGGTAACTTTCTCCTCAACTTTACAGTGCTATTTGAATGCTCCTGAGTTATATTAGAAAGTTTTTGGTTCAAGGATGTGCCTGAACAGTGAGCAATTTCTTGCCTCTGTCTTATTGGAAAAGAAAGAAGATGGCATTTTTCTTTTATTCCAGTGAAATATAAATGAAGTTGCTATAATGGTCAATGTAAGCTATTATATAGATCCAGTTTCAAGTCCCATTTGGCTTGAATCCAACTTAACTTTTCAGATCTGGGTATATAAAAGGATGCCAGCCTTGATCTCCCAGAGGAAAAATTTAAGGGCAATGATTAATAATAAAAATTGTTTTTAAGTTTTTTAGTTTATATTCCTCACTGGTACTGACCTAGAGAAAAAAACAAAAGTGTAAAAGGAATCAAATTGGTTTTTAAAAAAACCCAGAGCAGTAGGAAAGTGGTCATCAATGCAATATCTACATTGTTCCTTGTTTCAAACTTGGGAGATGCCTTATGACTGTGGTGGTACTCCATGTGAACATCAGCACTGGGAGAAGAAAGTACAAGCCCATCCTATGGCAAATGTCCATGGGGGCCTCTACTTGATGTTAAATAAAAGCAGTTTAGAAGTCTAGACTGGTTCCTAATGAATTGAGATCAACAGAGAAGAAAAGCTGAAAGTAAAGAGATTGGGGGGGGGGGGGAGAGGGGAGAAATTTTAAAAAAGCTGCATTGAATTAAATGTATATGTAAACAATTCCTATACTTGGGCAAAATCAGATTTCAGATGTAAAGCTTTTTTAAATTTATACCATTTGAACACAATAGCAGGCACTCTGGATGCAATATCCTAGTCTTTTTCCACCAAAACACAAACATATGTTTAACTTAATTAAGGAAGCGTATGTGTGTCTAATGAAACTGGTGTGGTTTTTCATTCTCTATTATGATAATTCTTTTAAACTTTAATCTTTTGCCTTACAATACCTGTACTGAATCCAGCTGCTTTTTATTCTGAATATGTTAAAACCATGATAATTGTGCCTTGATGTCTAAGTGGTCTTTCTTAATTTTGTTGCAGCGGATATTCAACTCCTTTGTGTACACAGAAAAAATCTCAAACGGAGAAAGTGAAGTTCAACAGGTAGGAAAGTGTTGCTTAACCACCAATACTACAATAATACATACTTATACTAATGTTTTTTTTCATAATGTTCTCTCCCAGGTCTATATATTCAGTGGGTTTTTTCCCACTTGTTTGTTTGCTTTTTTACTTCATTGTGTTAGATTGCTAACTTACAAATGTTTCTGTTGAGAATTGAACATATTTTTGCATTAGAAAATGGTGATGGATTCCTGAAAGTGTTAGACTGAAAGTGTTTTTTCTTAACTGAATAGCATTGATGGTTGCAAAACATTTCATTTTAATGCTGGTGGTTATAGTGCATTCAAAGTAATTCAGAGTTCTCCAGTAAAGTTTTTCTCCATCAAGAAAAGAGCATTCAAACCCCCTGAAGTGTAAATAAGACCAAGCCAAACAAAGAGAGTTCATCTGGAAACACTTTCCCTTTCTTTTGCCCGTGGGGGGAAAGTGGATCAAAGAATGCAAGGATGGGGAGGGCCACGTGAGCCCACAGAGAAGGACTGTTTGGAAACAAAAAGTCTGCAGGAAAAAACCTAAAGAAGCAACTGGCTTAATTGTCCCCAGCCAACGCCAGAGGATGGTAACACGGTCCTTTTGGCTATGCTGGTTAGGATAAACATGGAACTATCTTGGGATATAGGACTTATTCTAGGCATGTGTCCTTCCGTGTCGAACTCCACTGCTACTCTTATTGGATATGGAGAAGACTACTCTGGGTGTGCTCTACAAAGTTTGCTCTACAAACATTGGTGCTCCTGAGCCACTTATGTGTATAGATTGGCAGTGGAGTTTGACATTGAAGGACACATGTTTGGTATTATTAATTTTCCATTAGACAGATCTTCAAAAGTTTCTCTGTAACTTTGTTAAAAATAAATTCAGCTGGGTTACTGCCACACAAAAAAGAATCTACAAAGGTTTTTAGAAGGCATTACAAAAGAGATTTATATTCATATCCTGTTGAGGAGCAATAGAAACATTTTAGACATGTAACTGATAATTTAAATGGTTTATTGTAACGCTTTTAAAATAATTATGTTAGCAAGTGTATTTTTTTTTGGCCATTATTTAAACCTGATTGACCTTCTTCTTGTTGTTGTTAGTTGCGAAGTTGTGTCTGACCCATCGCAACCGCATGGACAACGTTCCTCCAGGCCTTCCTGGCCTCTATCATCCCCTGGAGTCCATTTAATCTCACACCGATTGCTTCAGTGACTCCATCCAGTTTAGTTTAGTTTAGTTTCCTTTATTGTCATTGCACATGGTACAACAAAAGTAAATACCGTCTTCAGTTTACATTATAACTGTAAAAATAAAAACACAAACATACATCCTTTACATTCTATATAGCTGAAATTGAAAACCCGATATTGCACTATACCATAGAAATCAATATGGTTATTGCCCTGATATAGAAGCTGTTTTTTAGCCACCTCATGCTCTGTTGTCCCATTCTTCTTTTGCCCTCAAACATTTCCAGCATTAGGCTTTTCTCCAGTGAGTCCTTCCTTTGATCTTACACAAGATAATAAAGGAATTTGTAAAAATATATTAGCTATTCGAGGAAACAGTCTAAGTTGGGCATTCATCTATCTTGCTTTTACCTACTCTATGGGTAAACTTAGGTTTAACCCCATCATATTTAGCCCTAGGCCAGATTGTTGTAACTGGATAAGTAAGAAAGATAGTACTTGTACTTGCAATCTAGCACAGCTGGAGATTTGAAGAGTGGACTACTACTATTTCTCTTTTTTTAAAGTTATTTTTATTGTTTGCTAACAATTAAAAGGGAAAGAAAAGTCTAATTTGATAGTGACATTGATATAAAACAGAGAAACAAGTAAGAAGCATAAATAAAAACATTAAATGATTACTTTTTAGTAATACATTCTCCCTTTCCCTTCCCTTCCATCCATTTCTTACAATCAGGACATTTTATGCACTGAGCACTGAAGATAAATTGCTTTTAAGTCCTTTCATCTTTTATTTTTGTTATTGGTCTGGTAACTTTTTTCTTTAAAAAACCTTGTGCTTGTAGATGAGTTTAGGAGAGTTTGGGATAGGGGTGATGCAACCATTCTGGCGTCCCGGGCCTCTAAGGAGCTTTAAGTGCCATTGACCATGGTGTTCTTCTGGACCAACTTTGGTAGTTGAGAGTGGGAGGCAATTTGTGTGGTGGTGTTCTACTTTCTGCTTCCAGTCAATGTTGGTGGAGAAGGAGAGGTGAATGAAGGATGTTCCCCTGGACTTCAGTTATTTTACTTGCCTCTTTAATACCTACATGAAATTTCTGGGGGAAATAATCTGATGGCATGGGGTTCAGTATCATCAGAATGCTGAAGATATTCCAGGTATTCATTTCCCCCACTAGATGGACAGATGAATGCTGTTGTGGTCTGGCTGAATATCCGGAAGCTGTCAGGGGATGAATAGAGTGACTTTGACTTGATCCTGGTAACCCTGGCAAATCAGAGTGGCCCTGGATTTTGGGTTCTCCAGCCTGGGTGATATTTAGTTTTTGACTCTGAGCTTTGCACAGATCTGTCTTACGTATCAGTTGTGCCCTTTCCTGCAACATGCTGTATATCAGGCTGCTTTTGAAGACTACCTGGAAGTTACAACGGGTCAAAATGCAGTGGCATGAATAATGATGTGTGTCCTTAGATTTACCCATATTACACACCAGTGGCACAAGTTGTATTGGTTCACAGTTTCCTTCCAAGTGTAATTCAAGCTTACCTTTAAAACTGCATACGGCATGGGACCAGGTTATCTGTGGGACCTCCCTCTTCTTAAGGATATGTGCCCATCTTCACAGATGGAATAGGTTGGACATGCTCCTAGTCCAGCAGTGAAATCTACTTACCTTCGCTACTGGTTTGGGTGCGCTCCTATGCGCAAGTGCTAGGTGCGCCTGCCTCTTCTGCTCATGCGCAGATGGTTAAAAAACCGGATGTAACAACGTCCCGGTGGGTGGGTGGAGCCTCCCGCCGCCAGTGCTACCGGTTCAGAGAACCAGATAGAACCGGGGGGGGGATTTCACCGCTGTCCTAGTCTTTTCTTTTATATGTTCCATCTTATGTGCCTTTTCCATGTCAGCCACTGCCCTACCCTTTCCCCTGAAATTTGGCAGTTCCTCTTTTCTTGAATCTTCCAAAAAGCACTTAAAATCTGGCTTTTCTTGTAAGAACAAGGTAAGGTTGATAAGATGAAGATGTGGCCTGCATCTGAAAGTTCAGCTATGGTACCAGGGTTTTTTGTTTTTACGTGGTTAGTTAGCTTTAGTATAAGTGGTTTTAATATATTTTAAAATTGCAAACAGATACTTGCCTGAATTTGGCTTGCTGAATAATGTGTAGCAGCAGTACTCAACCTTTCTGACTCATGGATCAGCAGCAGTGGCAACAGGAGGAAGAGATGGTTTCCTGTCCGCAACTCAATCTCGCGCATGGCAACTAAAGCTTTACACCCTCGCCCGCTGCTTGTGGAACTCGGTTCCAAATGAGCCAGGTACAATCCCTACAGCCCAGGAATTGGAGAACCCCAATATATAGGATAAAATGGAGCCATTCCTGCATAGATTTTGTTAGACCTCCATAATAAATATACACTCTCAATTTTGCCATTGCTATATTTTTCTCATTCTGGTCAATCAATCTATTATTGTTGGCAAGGTTCCTCTTTTCTAATGTTATACCAAATTTGGTCTTGCAGTTGTCAACATACAGTAAATGTGATATTTTACATTTATGGTTTCTAGAATTGTATCTAATAAAAATGTGTGGTTTCAGCTTAGATTTTACTTTTAGGACTTCCTGAGTATTTTGATGTATTTTTTTCAGTGCTTTTGAAATTTTTTATATAACCATTGTACTATACATGATTAAATGTTCCTTCTTTGTTAACAACATTGTTAGGACATTTTCAACATTTAATGTTATATGATTTGTCAATTTTGGTAATTAGTAATGGAGTTCCGTACCATTTATAAAATATTTTATATCAATTTCACCTTAAATATTTCAAAATTTACCCATAGCTACCAATGCTGCTGCATTCTGAACAATTGTAGTTTCCAGATGATTTTCAAGAGCAGACCCAGATAAAGAGTTTTGCAGTACCCTAACTAAGAAATGATTAAGGCATGAGTGGTTGCAAGCAGGGTCTCCCATCCAGGATTGGGTACAACTAGCACACTAAATGGAGTGACTTAAAGATCTCTTCCCATACACAAGTGATATTCAGATTCTTGATGAGCTGCTACAGATGCAAATTCAGGGGTATGAAACAAACATTGCAATTCTGGAGCACTGTGGAGGAAGAACAGAAGCAAATTTGGTCAAATCAAGAATGACCTCACATTTGCACCTACACTACAAGGACAGAGAAATTTCTTATTTCTCTATTCTCCATTTTTACTGCGTGGGAAGACTGTGTCCCAGTGGCTTTGTTAAGAGTGGCTCATTCACTTTTGAAGGCTAAACCCTTTTTGGGATTGGTTCTCTTTCAGTATGATTTCCCATAAGCTATTGTGACAGTTTTGGACATCAAAATCTGTTCATATGACAGATGGAGTCTTTGCGATATGATTTGAGATTCATTCTGTCTGTAGATCTTATCTATAAAGTAGATAAAAATATATTTTTTGAAAATGTACCCAGTTCCTGCATTACAGTGCTGAGATATATTCTCCATGTAGGAAGGCCAATTCTGAAGTTTGTATCATAGAATTAGAGTTAACCATTATGACTACTAAGGACATTATACTTTCTGATCAACAAATTGATTAAGCCACAAAATGGTTTAGGGGAATAATGAACAAACCAGAACATTATATTGCTGCTTAGCAATTATAACATCATCCCTAAAGATGTGTTATACTACCAATCTGTTGAAAGCACCAGTTGTTGTTTGATGATACACTTTCCTTCTTGCAAACAGGAGTTCCTTCTTAAATCGGCTAATGTAAATATTGTCAGTAAGTGGGCCCATGCATCTCTCTAGGCCAGTGATGGCTAATGGCTAACCTTTTCTTCCTTGGGTGCCAAAAGCATGCGTGCACGTCCAATAGCACGGCACGTGTGCCCACACCCATAATGCAGTGCCTCCCATGCATGCCCCTCCCCTGCACATGCAACCCCCTGCACTACCACCCCATGGCCCATTTTTGCTTAGCAGGCCTCCCTAAAGCCTCCGGACACTGGAAACAGCCCATTTCTGGACTTCCGGTAGGCCCATTTTTCACCCTCCCAGAGCCTTCGCGCAAGGCCTGTACTTACCTGCTATCTAAAACAGGCCGTATGGAGACTCCTGGAAGGGGCAGGACAGCATGGGCACGTGCACACATCTCCCGCATGCACAGCAGAGACCCGAAAATCAGCTGGCAAGCGGGAGGCATATGTGCATGTGCGGTGGACCTGACCTAGGGCGATGGCTCTCGTTCCCGCAGAAATGGCTCCGCGTGCCACCTGTGGCATGCCTGCCATAGGTTCACCACCACGGCTCTAGGCGATGATGTGAATATACCATGATTTATTGACTAAGACACAATAGTTAAGTTCACATAATATTCTAACCCAATATCAAATAAATCAGATACGTGCAATATTTTGAGCCTAAAATGGAATCAGACCATTAGAAGAGACAGCAAGAGCTTGGGGGGGAAAATCTTTTTTTTTTTTGCCAGGGAAAATGCCAGTACCTCCCAGAGAAAGCAGCTTAATGTAGTCCTAATACGTTTGCATGACAGAAAGGTAACTCAGAAAATATGAACAGAACCTCAGAAGTTTGAGGCTTGCCTCAGGGAATACAATTCTTTTTATGTGGCAGATCGTTTTCTGTCAATAGAAAAAAAAATTAACAAAAACACTTGTTACTTAGTGTAGATTGGAATAGCATGCTGTGATCGACTTACCTTGGAGACATTGGAACGAGCAAATTCTTAAACTCTCATAACAGTTGTTATTCCACCCAAGTAATGCAGTTCTTAACAATGACAAATGCTAGACATTTAAAAGGCTAATGTAGAAGCCCTCCAATAGATGCATTTCTCTGACATATTTAGAAGTAGGGATAGCAAGAAGAGGAGAATTTCTTAATCTAAAACAATTATTCTTTTTACCACATGATCTTTGATCCAGGGATTATTTGTATGAGAGAATGGAAAGGGTGGTGATGGATATTCTTGATTTTTAAAAAATCCATGTATCATATTCTAAGCTAAACTATAGTATCATTATTAATCTTTAGCTATACAACACTGATGTAATGAAGGAAACAGTAATTGAGGCATATAAGAAGTTTGATCTGGAGGTTAAGACATTAGGCTAGAAGCCAAGAGACTGTGAGTTCTGGTCCCCTTAGACACAAAGCCAGTTGGATGATCTTGGGCCAATCACTCTTTCCAATGCAAAGGGGAAGTGAATGGCAAACCACTTCCAAAACTTTTGCCAAGAAAGCTGCAGGGACTTCTCCAGGGAGTTGCAAGAAGTCAACACATATATATACACACACACGGACAGTAATATTGGGCCCAGGATCACCATAAAATTTCTCAGTGACAGATTTTAAGAGCTACTATGAGCCTTTTAAATACAATTTACCGTGTTTTCTTTCTGTTTGTTGCACCAAACATTCACTGGTCATTTTGTTATTTCAATATCTTGACTTCTTTGCCTGGTCTGCAGATAGTTAAAGGCAGGGGTGAAATTCAGCAGGTTCTGACAAGTTCTGGAGAACTGGTAGTGGAAATTTTGAGTAGTTCGGAGAACCAGCAAAATACCACCTTTGGCTGGCCCCAGAGTGGAATGGGAATGGAGATTTAGAATATCTCCATTGAGATATTGCAATATCCTTCTCCCAGGAGTAGGGAGGGAATGGGGATTTTGCAGTATCCTTTCCCTAGAGTGGGATGGGAATGGGGATTTTGCAGTATCCTTTCCCTGGAGTGGGATGGGAATGGAGATTTTGCAGTATCCTTCCCCTTACATGCCCACCAAGCCACGCCCATCAAGCCACACCATGCCCACCAAGCCACGCCCACAGAACTGTAGTAAAAAAATTTGCATTTCACCACTGGTTAAAGGGTTTTATTTTCTTGCTGGCTTGCTTGGTCCTGTATGAGAATTACAAGTGATTGGCATAGCGGCAAAACAATTAAAGACCATGGATTTGGGACTGCAAAAATGTTTCCAGGCAACAGGATTAAAGAATGTGCCAAGACAACCTTAAAATAATATCTAAATAGCCTAAGACAAAGCCAATATAGATAATTATGGTAGACAAATGAAAGTAGTAATCTAACTTAAAGTTTTCATGATTATTTCAAGAATTTGAATTATGTTCAGGATTTAAAATTAGCAATAGGTTTTTTCTCTTTTCTCTTTCAGAAAATCTGAAATGATCTACAAACTCTAGCAGTCAATTTAACTAGCAGCAGTTGTTCTTAAGCATGTTTTGTCCTTTCCTCTTTAGCTTTAAAAAGTCCACACATCTTACAATTGCTGAGGTTGAGAAACTGTGTACTAATAAATTCTTACAAGTAAAGCTACTAAGTAGATTTTTACTATATGCTAGTGTATGACTGTAATAAAAATTTGATCTGATACATCTATAGCAGAACATATGTTCCCTTTACGGCATTGCTTTGTGGTTGTTTCCTCCTTTATCAATTTGCTGATTTACCTGCATGCATTTCCTTCTCACCTTGGACTGCCAGTGAGTGGTTACATCTAAGCCAATAAAATAAGCAAATCTAGTGGTCACACACCTAATTATAAAACATCTTGAGATACATTGACTGCCCTGTGTGGGACTGAAAATCGTAGTCAAGGTAACCATCCGTTTATTGGGAGCATGTCACATTTGTGCATATGTGTGAATTTGTGAGAATTTTGTGTGAAATTGAGAGCTAAAAGGACTTATTGTTGAAGTAGCTATAAAATCTAGGCTCTTTGGAAACATTTTGATCCTTCTAGAGACTGTTTCATTGGCTTTCTTTGAAGAATAATGCCTTTCACTACAATTTTGTGGGTGGTCTGCACACTATTTAAAATCATATGGGTTAAATTATACAAGGGATTTTAGAAGAAGAGACTCATTTGGAAGTGTTTTCTGGTAAAGCCTCCAATAGGTATTACTTACACCACCTCCCTAGATGCATACCTTAACTCTTAACTAGATATAAATAAATGTCTAAACATTCTTAGTATTGTGATGAATTCTTAGGTGTCAGAGAAGATAGATGAGGCCCCATAGAGTACAGCTACAATGTTAAAAGCTCAGGATTGAAAAGATCGAAAGAGTAAGTGAGCACTTTGGTTTTAATAATAACTAAGTCTTTTTAGGGCTAATGAATCACAAGTACTAGAGCTTTATGAGTGAAAGTAATGTATACAAATTAATGTATACAAATTGATCATATTAAAACAAATGTGAGAGTGTATTGTAAGCAAACCTAATCCTCTATCAGCTTTTCCTCTTCTTGTGGGTCATTTGTCTTTCGATGCATCACCCTAAAAGTACAAGTTGGTGGTTCGTCAGCTAAAAAAAATTTCTGATACAATAATTTCTGAAAACAAAAACAGTGAAGAAACACCTGGCTCGTGGAAAAATGATAATTACATTTCATATCACTGGCAACCAAGGAAAATATTTGAGGTAAAACTTGTGACAATAATTTGTCCATTTAAATTATATCTTGTTTAGTTAAAATACCATTTATATTTAGGTTGAAAACTGAGGGTTTGCTATTATTAGCTAGCCATATATTTATACAGGCAAGTCGGTAGGTTAAGAATTTGTTGCCATAAAGCCTATTATATGTTGCCATAAAGCCTATTATATTAAAATTTTAAGCTAATAATTTGTAGCAATGAATGTGTGCACAGGTTTGTGGAACACTTATGAAAACGTTGTGCGGCTTCAATAGTTTGTTGGCTCAAGGAAACAGAGCGCCATCCACCATTGTAAGTGAGACCACATTGCCATTTACAGTGGGTAAATGAGTAAATTTATATTGTTTGCCTTTGTGTTTGGCTTAAATCTTTCTTCTCTTTACTTTGTAACTATGCGTTCAAAGTTAAAATCTGATGGAAGTGCTGGTGATGCATCAAAGAAAAAGAAAACAATCACAATTGAAAATAAAGTGGAAATTATAAAGTGATCAGAGCAAATGATAGCATTTGAGAAGAAGAACAGGACCTAAAACATCCAGAATCGAAAAGGGGTTTGGCGAAAGAATTAGCTGAAGCCTTTCCATTCGTTAAAGCAGGGATGGCAAAATTAGAAGAACGAATTTCTAATTAGAGAAAGGTTCACCAAAGTTTACTGTACTGTTACCTAGGGCCTCAGCTGCTACAAGGTTATTGTACAGCTTTGTACAACCTTTCTTAATATCTACTTTAAGGTAAAAATATATACTATAGTAAAACTATATACTATATATCCATGATGGCGAACCTATGGCACGTGTGCCACAGGTAGCACACGGAACCATTTCTATGGGCATGCGAGCCATCACCCTAGATTAGCTTCAAGGCATATGTGTGTGCGCCTCCCACCAACCAGCTGATTTTGGGGTTTCTGCTGGGCATGCTGGAGATACGTGCATATTCCCATGCCACCCCTCCCCTCCCAGGAGTCTCTAAATAGTCTGTTTCGGATGCCAGGTAAGTACAGGACTCACACGGAAGCTTTGGGAGGGTGAAAAACGGGCCTACCGGAAGTCTGGAATTGCACTGTTTCCAGCTTCCAGAGGCTTCAGGGAGGTCTGCTAGGCCTAAAACGGGGCACAGGAGGGGCATGCACGCATGTGCTGGGTGGGCACAGGCGCATGCACAGGGAGCAAGTGCAGTGGGGTGCGCATGCACGGAGGTGGGGCGGGTGGGAGGCATTGCATTATGGGTGTGGGCACATGCTCTCGCAACCCTCCTGTGCTCCCCCTGCTTTTGGCACGCGATGGCAAAAAGGTTTGTCATCACTCCTATATACTAAGACGAATATATGTCTGATGCTAAATATCTATCTGTTCATACTTACCTACAAATTTTACTTAAAGATGGATTTAGGGGCATATCACATTTGTAACTCAGAGACTGCCTGAATCAGAAATAATAAATTCACCTATCGAACAAAATTACACTTACTGCTTATCCCACACTTACTGCTAGGGCTATGGTCCTGATCGTGTTCTGCTTCATGTTTCACAATCATTGTAGAATAAATTCTGACCTTTTTATTTATTGATTTAATTTTATTTATTAAATTTATATACTACATATCTCTCTATTAAAGTGACTGTGAATAGCTTATAGCTTTTGACTTTGGAGAAATTATTTCTATTTATTCATTTAGAATCCTCAGTATTTGATTCTTGTTCTACCTTGAATCAAATCAAATCAGATCACCAGCATAGACCTTGAATTCAGTTTTATATGTTGATCAAATCAAGTCTGATTTAAACACTGAAAAGCAAATCTGTCATTTTACCCTAAGTTTAAATTAAGCACAGATGCCTTTTTAGCTTTTAATACAAAGATAATGCAGCTCTGTTTCATATTGATCAAGACAATGCTGGCCACACTTTGTTGGCTGACAATATCTTCCTCTAATAACAGGGTTGATAATTTTATTCAGGAAAAGAACAGTCAAATTTATTGAGCACTTTTTGAGTTATGGCTGTATATTATTTCTTAGTATTAGGACCACAACAGCCACTTTGATTCATATTGTGTAGCGCAAGGATGGGTGACAGCTTCAGTGTTGCGTTGGGGTGCCTGCTATTCTGTTGTATGTTAGATTGCCCCCATCTTAGTGGGACGTTGCTAAATTGTAGAAATAAATTTGATATGTTGTTGTTTTAATGAGCAAGAGAATAGCCTCTGAAAGTTGTTTTATTGGGAGTGAAGAAACCTCCTATAAATTCTCAAAAATAAAAGGAAGGAATTTCAGTACTGCACCTTTATTACAATCATAGCTAATCTCCTGCAAACACCCGAAGGCTAATTAAAAAAACACCCGAAAAAACAAAATGGTAGCCCTCACAGCAGAAAGATTGCACATCTTTAGTACAAAACCAGAAGCAACTTCTTTTCTTTACTTACAAATGGTAGAGTGATGAATTTGACTGACTTTTCACAACCACTGTTCTCACTGAACTATCTCTCTTACCTTGGAAGCAGCCTAGAGACTGGCTTGAAAGAAACATCTCTCCCAATGCGTGAAGCATAATGGCCTGTAAGTGACTAAGGACTGGAGGAGAGGATGCCAACAGCATCCTAAAATGGTCCATATAATAATGTATACTAGAGAGAACACTTTCCTTAAAAGTTAAATTCCCTCACATAAAAGAATATGTTATAACCTTACCATAGAGAAAATATTTTTAGAATACCTTGGATGCCTTGATAAGATTAGATAAGATGTTCGTAATATTAAAACTTGGGGGAGTTTTGTAACAGAAAAATAACTGGATATGAATATTGGATCTAACAAGTACACTTTTTACAGATAATCAGGAAGAAAAATAGATAAATCGTTTTTAGACAATAGTCAAAAACAGTTTATTTTTGTGGTTGTCCCAGGGTGACTGAGGTGGTAGGATGAAAGATTGGGATTTTGGGGGGGAAATAGACCATTCTCGCAAGCAAGCACTAAAATCAATTTTAAAAAATGAATGTAAAAAAAAATCCCTTTTTAGTTTTAATTGGTTATAGTACGGTGGCAAGGCTGATGAAGTATAGTGCAATTTAAATAGATAGCAGGCCACAATTTAAAAAGTTCTTCCATCAAAGTATAAAGGAAATAGAAGATTTTAGACAAACTGCAAGATGATGCTTGGTCCAATCATATTTTAGGACCAACATTGTATGAGAAGGCTCTAAATTGCATGTATCTCTGCAAAATATTGTGGTATTTAAAACATTGTAAATAAATAAAAGCACACAATTACTGAACTGGTACGTAGAATATAAGCACCAAATACAAAATATTAGACTTAAGTCCACACAGTCAAAATAAAAATGAATTGTATGCAGCATTTTTAGCTGCATATTTTTCACGTATTCTTTCAGAAAAAGACAGAAACAGAGATCCCTCTGTTTTAAATGATCCCTGGACTTCCCCCTCCAGATCCACTCCAGTTGATTATTTCTGAAGTAGCTGGGAAGAAGGAATGAAGGCCATCTCTCTTCCTCAGCTTCAGTTTCCGGCTTATCTCTTTAATTTTAAAAAGACCAACACTTTTTCTACATAGACAAAAGGTAGAATGTTGGGGGTAATCTCCTTGAACTCAACTCTGCCTCCTCAGCTTGAATGTTGATTGAAACTGAGAGCCTGCCTCTCAAGGAAGGTGGGGAGGGGCCCCTGCCCGCTAATTTCACTATGGTGGTTATATTGCAAAGAATAAATTTGTATTATTCCCTAGGCATCTTGAGCAACTTCTATGCAAAATGTTTTCGTATTTTCATAAGGCCAGGCAGGAGATTGATATGCAATGTAGGTTGTTGAATTTGTTGGCCAGGCAGATTGTTGACTCACTCCAGTTCTTTTGTTAAGGTCTTTCTCTGTGTGTTTGCTCCTGATGCTGCTCTTCAGCCTGATGAATGAGAATAATGCCCCATGAGCTTCAAATCTCTGTGCTTTTCTGCCACAGCAGGAGAGAACCTTTTATTTTTATGTAAAAACATTCTCACAAAGATTTATTTTTGGTTTAGCATTACAGCTAGACAAGTTATATTGTACATTGTTTAAGCTTAGGGGTTTTTTTGGTTTTTGTTTTTGTTTTACAACCCAAGGAATTAGCCTGGTTTGTTTCAAGCAAATCTGTTTTACAGTTTGGACTGATGCGAAGCTCAGTTTTAAACTTGAAATTTCAAATTCTTCCATCTGACTGGACCAAGGAAAAGAGTCCTGTCACATTAACATGTGCTCCGTGGGGATTTCATTTATTTTATTAAATTTGACTTCCAGACAATTTTGGGAAGCTTTCATCCAAGAATTCAAACACAATCATATTGAAATAGTGAAAAAGTATTAATTATCCAATAATATAAACAATTAAGTTCCTTTAAAAGTAAAGTAAAATTGTTGCAGCATTAGACATTTCAAATAGATATACTGCGGTCTTATAATCAATTAAAAAGGAAAGGACTTTCTGATTCAGTAGGCCTTTTCTGATAAAATAACTATAATTATTACTATAATATAGTACAATCGTCTTTAACGATCTCTTAAAAGCTCATTTGCATTATTTACCTTGTATTAATTATAGTAATAATTGCATTACTTAGTTTAATTACCCTTATTTATATGTGTAAAAATTGTTTCTTTGCATTGTTCTTGAGTTTTGGAGGGAAAGAAAAACAATATACAGATAGTCCTTGACATGACTACAATTGAGCTCAAAATTTCTGTTCCTTAGACAGTTATTATGTGAGTTTTGCCCCGTTTTACAACTTTTCTTGTCACTGTTGTTAAGTGAATCACTACAGTTGTTAAGTTAGTAAAATGGTTGTTAAATGAATCTGGCTTCCTAGTCAAAGGTCTTTGACTTTGCTTGTCAAAGGTCGTATAAGGCGATCACATGAATCTGGGACACTACAACCATCCTAAATATGAGCCAGTTGCCAAGTGTGTGAAATTTGATTATGTGACCATGGAAATGCTGCAATGGTCATGTGAAAAATGGTCACAAGTTACTTTTTTTACTGCTGTTGTAACTTTGAACGGTCATTAAATGAACTGTTGTTAAGTCAAGGACTAGCTGTATAAAACTTTACAGTGATGTTCGGTTGGTTTGAGGTGCACATTTTTTTTTCTTTAGTTTAATTTTATTGCTCATTTCCTATACACAAACATAAACCAATTACCGGTTTCTATGATAATGCAAGGC
>JANHFK010003933.1:85225-96238 GCA_036250565.1 Sibynophis collaris | reverse complement strand
CTACTTAATACACATTACAGAAATACATTTTAGGAATTTTATACATAACTTGTTTAATTAGGCTTATGAAAGGTCAGCAAATGCCACTAATGAGTAAACAACTAACGTTACTGAGGAAAGTGTTAGCATTATAGAAAAGAGCTGATAGACAGCAGGTATTCCCATAGATCTCCTGACTGTCATTCAGTCTGTCATCAAATTGGGTGGTTTCTTCAACCTTCAACAGATTTTAAGATGTATGGACTTCAACTCCCAGAATTCCTCACGTTTCTTGATAAACACTGATATAGGGAATGAAGTTGCTTTCTAAATTCATCTAGGAATTAAGAGATAACATTAAATGCTTCCTAAAGAAGTTTTTGTGAAATTGCTGGTATGCAGCAAATAAAACAGGTTGAATTACATACAATAATGACTAAATTTAGAAGCCATAGGAGACATGATAATCACGGCTTTGTGTGTGTTGCCTGTAGTTGTGAAAGGGTATGTTATATGGCAGTGATGGCTAACCTTTTTGCCATCGGGTGCCAAAAGCGAGGGGAGCTTTTGGCACCCGACGGCAAATTCAATGCACCCTGACCATAGTTCAATGCATCTTGTCCCCCGTGCATGCGCTCGCGACACCACCACCCCTCCCGCTTTTAGCACATGACGGCTCGGGTCCAGTAGGCCTGTTTTTTACCCTCCCTAGGCTCCAGTGGCTTTCTAGGAGTCTGGGGAGGGCGAAAACAGCCTTCCCCAACTCCAGAGACCCTCCAGAGGCTGGAAACCACCCATTTGCTGACTTCTGATGGGCCCAGAAGGCCCCAAAATCAGCTGGCTGGCACATGCATGCGCGCGGCAGCTGAGCTGGGGCAACACTCGTGCCCACCAATATAGCTCCACATGCCACCTGTGGCATGCATGCCATAGTTCGCCATCATGGTTATATAGTGTATAGAATTGATCCTAACTTTTCAGAAGGTTGCTTTTTGAAACAAAAACAAAATGGCAAAACTTTTTTGAGGAATCTATCAAGTGGTCATAAACAAGTGTTGGGTTAATTTAGGCTGATTATGAATTTTCTAACCCTTTTTACAGCTGGCACAAATAAAGCATATTTTAAAGTATTTGTACCCCTTTGAAGAGGGCAAAAAAATGGAGGGAAGGAAAAAAATCAGAGCAAGAGGGAGGTAGAGTTTTTAAAGCTTAAGAGATATACGCAAATGAGTAAGCTTTTTCTGAAGAAACTGAAAAGGAATTCCATAATATTAAAATGAATATCGAAAGATCAACCGTAGCATTTTGAAAGCATACATCATCTTCCAATATGCTTTGCAATTGTTTTAAGGATGAAAAAGTTGAGTGAAAAATCTTATAAATCAGTCAGGAGGACCAATAGCTTTGATTCACACTATTCCCCCCAAATACTGCTGCAACATTATTTTAAGATAATGTTTTTTCAGATGAATTCCCTTTTGACTTAGGAAGCAGTGAAGTACCCACTTTTTCTATTAAACTACCCCGAATTAAGGGACTACAGGTTGTAAAAAGAAAAAAAATACAAAATGAAATTCTAGCAATAGCAATAGCACTTAGACTTATATATTGCTTTACAGTGTAAAGCCCTCTCTAAGCGGTTTTACAGAGTCAGTATATTGCCCCCAACAATTTGGGTCCTCATTTTACCCACCAAGGATGGAAGGCTGAGTCAACCTTGAGCCTGGTGAGATTTGAACCACCAAATTTTAGTCAGCAGTCAGCAGAAGTAGCCTTCAGTAGTGCACTCTAACAACTACGCCACCATGGCTCATTCTTAATATATAATTCTTAATATATAATTTTGTTTTTGAGCATTTCAGTTTTTGTGCATTTCATTTAAATTACAATAAAAACTTTCTAATTCCATGCATCGAATTTTGTATTCTGCTATTTTGTGAAAAAGATTTTTGCCTGATCAATTTTTATTTTTTTAAAGTAATGATTAAGCAATTGATATTAATGCAAAACAAAAAAAAAACCCAGACAAAAAACCTCTTAGAACCAAGGCAAATCTAAAAAGGTCATCCTTATGCATCAGAAGGAAGAGAAATATTCTGGATTCACTGAACATATTTACTATAATATTAACTCCTGGCTTATAAAGTGAATAAAAAATTATTTCATTGTTAATCTGTAGTTAACATTAATCAAAATTTTCCAGGTGAAACAAAAGATACAAATGCAATCCAGGGGGAAAAAAAAGAAAACTATTAATAATAATTCTGTGCTAGAAAGGAGATGTATGTTTCTTACCTGGGATTCAGTTAAGATTGCCGATATATATAGCCCCGTGATGGCGAACCTATGGCACACGTGCCACAGGTGGCAGGTGGAGCCATATCTGTGAGCACACAAGCGTTGCCCTAGCTCAGCTCCAGCGTGCATCAGTCCCACCGGAAGTCAGCAAATGGGCCATTTCCAGCCTCTGGAGGGCCTCCAGGGGGGTAGGGAAGGCTGTTTTTGCACTACCCAGGCTCCTAGAAAGCCTCTGGAGCCTGAGGAAGGTGAAAAATGGGCCTACCGGGCCCACTGTGCGATAAACAGGGGGAGCGTGGGGGGTAGCACGCATATGTGCAGGGGGGAGTGGGAGCATTGAATTATGGGAGTGGGCATACGTTTGCGACCCCCCCTGTGCTCCACCAGCTTTTGGCATGCGACGGCAAAAAGGTTAGCCATCACTGACATAGCCCATCATTTGTTGATCAATTCTGCAGGAGCCAGGTTGACCTATATTTATGTTTATGTGGCTTATGTTTTCCTGTACATTCATGGGTTCTGATTGCTTTGGGAGCCAACTTTCTCCTGTTATTTGTTCTCTGGGAGAGTTAATGTGCTCCAGATCCTAACTGTAAAGCATTGTCACTTTGTGGGACCTAGGATACATGACTTTATGATAGCTGTGCCTGCTCTGTGGAACATTATGTCCATTGAGAACATTATCGCTCTGTACCTGTTGGGCTTTTGTACAATTGTACAGAATTCTATGCAATAACCTACAAAGTTTTGTGCAGGTGTGCACATTTGTCACCCCTTTTTCAGCAACTGCATTGGCTGCCTCTTTGCTGATGGGTGCTATTTGTCACCTTTAAAGCCCTTCATGGCTTGGGACCAGTACATCTGAATGACAGTCTCTTCCTGGTTACATCCACCTTACCCATCAAAGCGGGGAAGCAGGGAATGTTGCATAAGTAAATACCTTAAGCAATATTGAAGTGAGAACCAGAAAAAGGGCCTTCTCCATGGTGGCTTCCTCTCTTTGGAACATCATCCTCACAGAGATTAGACTGGCCCCCAATTGGATATTCTTTCACAAGATTCCAAAGACATGATTTTGCCAAATGGGCCAGGAGAACCCAGAGAAGGATGGATCCCATCATGTGGCTCCTTTGATTGCTTGTTGTCACCAGGGGAGTGGAGAGTTATTGTTTTTAATTCTTCTTATGTTGGATTTTTAAATTGTTTGTCCCCAACTCCCAGTCCATGGACAGGCACCGGTCCATGCCATGCCAGAAACAAGCGAAGCATGCAAACAAGCAAAGTTCCATCCATGGAATGTAGGCAAAACCATGCCCCCTCCAGTTCATGGAAAAACCTTTCTCCAGGGAACCAGTCCCTGGTGCCAAAAGATTGGGGGCTGCTGGTTTATGTTGCTGTCTTCCCCATCCTGTGTCATGCATTCTTTTCATGATTGTCTTGCTTGTTTTGAGCAGCCAGTTGATCTTTTAATCCTAATGTGTAAACCTATGTTAGAGACAACATTTGAAGTTGACAAACTCTCAACCCAAGAGAAACATTCAACTCCGGTATGCGTGGCATTCTAGTTGAAAGAAATCCATAACTTAGATTGGGCAATAAACCTCTGGAGTATTAGTAATAAATCATTCTATAATGGCAATTAAATATAATGCTACAAGTCATTTTATTTGAACAACGTTTTTGTTAAAAAGGGTGTCCTTGGAGACCCTTAATTGAGTCGTAGAATTTGATAGAAACAATTGAGGCAGGGCCCCTGCACTTATCACTGTAGGCCTAATTATTCACAGAAGAAGGTAAATCATGATGAAATGGCCTGTTATTAATAGTTAGGGAAGACATTTATCAAATGCAATCATAATACGCAAACAAATTACATATTTATATGTACAAATTGAGCTATATTTTTAAATCATTTCCTTTTGTAAAATTTAGGTATATGGAGAAATAAAATGAGGAGGATTA
Organism: Sibynophis collaris; assembly: GCA_036250565.1. NCBI lineage: Eukaryota > Metazoa > Chordata > Lepidosauria > Squamata > Sibynophiidae > Sibynophis > Sibynophis collaris. The sequence goes on along the minus strand of JANHFK010003933.1, from coordinate 91,999 downwards.
AAAAGTATCAACTAATTACCCAGCACTAATTAAATAAATCTAGCCCTTTTTTTCTGAAGGCAGAATGCACTTAAAATAAGTTTCTGAACATTTGAACATTTTGCTTTGAGCTGTAAATTATTGTAAGATTATTCTTCATTCAGACCATAAACTATAGGGAGCTTAAGGATTCAGAATAAGAATTATGAAGAAAAACTTCAAATGGACTGAGGAAAACAATATAATTTTCAATGCTGTGTTGGGTAACGTGATTAATTAGTAACTGGGCAGAAAATTCTACATATACACTCTGTGTGTGTGTGTGCGTGTGTGTGTACACATACAGAATATATTCTTGTTTTAACAAGTTGCTTACAGATGTATTTTTGGGCAGAACAAGATGTGTAAAGAAATCTATTGAAAGAAAAGACACGTCTACTGCAGAGCTACTGTTTTCATTGTGGTACAGTAGTAGTAGCTGTATCACCCATGCTGACCCAATTCAACCAATAGTAGCATTTGGAATAAATGATAGTGATTGTGTATCTGCACAATGCCATCTGTCAACTATATTAAAAAACAAACCTATGTTTTTGCATGAGCGTGCTCTGTAGTGATTTAACATTTCCACGCTGAGCAGGTTAGCAGAGCAGAAATTGGAAGCAAACAAATGTAAATGGTCTAGAAATTAAGGAATTCTAAATTTTCTGGGTGATAGGCCAATGGGGGTGGTGATTCAGTAGATCAGACTTGGGCATTTTACCTGGGCAGTAGATCAGACCTGGGCATTTTATGATTTGCAAGCTACATCTGGCTCGCGGGTACAGTACAGTCCCAATACAGCCCATGGTATTGGAAGTGAGGGATGGGATATTGGCAGGGGGTGGGGCATCAGCGTGACATCAACATTGGAACATTGGAGGGTGGGGCAGAGGTGCAGCATCAGTGAGAGGTTATGGGACGGCAGAAGGAGCAGGACAGCGGGGATATGGCAGAAGCCCTCTAGTTTCTCTTATTCCCATAAATTTCCCCTTGGGAAAAGTAATTGCCCAGCCATGCAGTAGATTCTCATTTTGCAGTAGATTCTTATTTTCCTGGACCTTTGATCTTCCTAGCCTGTTTTTGAGGCTAGAATTTCCTGACTTTGGAAAGAATCAATAAAAGTCTGCTTTCTGGACGATCTGGTGGAGTACATTCTGAATTAGCATGGAAAATTCCAGTTTTTAATGACAAATTTCTATGTTATAGATCAGATATATCTACCACCATTTTAAAAAGAGATCTGATTCAATTGTTAATGCTACTTGAATATTGTAGGGTTATTACCATTACTTTTTTTATATCACATATAGCATATCAACAAATGTGGAATGCACCGTATTCATATGCATATTCATATAAGATTTTTCCAGCTTATAAATTCATTACTTAGATTTCGGTAGAATTAATTTATGAGTGGTATCTATTTGATTTTAATGAGAGATTGGCTTAAATTCTATGTCAGAAAACATGGCTGAACTGAAAAATCTGGAGATCTTAAAAACACTCAGAAACAGAAAGTGAAACGATTTCAGTAAATCTCCTTGCAGTTGTTTCCATACTTGCTGGTTTATCTATAATCTGTTTAATGTTATTGATTAAATATAAATATGAATATAAATATATTTCAGGATCAATTGCTTTCTCTTGCAATTTGAGCATATTCTGCATTATGAAGATAGAATATAAATATTGAAACACAGTTTTGATTTTGTTCTTCTCTTTAATTTTCCAGCTAGCCAAAAAAATTCGGGAAAAGTTTAACCGTTACTTGGATGTGGTAAATCGAAACAAGCATGTAGTGGAAGCTTCATACACTGCTCATTTGACATCTCCTCTCACAGCAATTCAGGACTGTTGCACCATTCCACCATCTATGATGGAGTAAGTATTCAAATATTTTCTATTGGAGATGGAAAAAGCCTTAGGTTGGTTTGTTTGGTGGTCATTGGATCTGATATTAGATCAAGAAGATTTATATTAAGAAAGAACAAAGAAGGCCATGTTTAAAGTATAAAGACCTTTGAGGAGAAACTTCAGAAGTGGTTCCACATTGAATGTTGATAGCATGGGAACCATGAACAAGGAAAAATGGTATAGGGTTATGGTTATGGTCTTCCATGAAATCTCTCTGGAATGAGTTGCTGAAAGAAATCTATACAATTTATATGGTATGGAATCAATTATATATTTTATATGGAGCATCTGGGATGAAATCAGATATTTTTCATGTGCACTTCCTCCTTTTCTTTTACTTACCCAATAGATTTCATTAGTCATAGGAAAAAAGAAGACATTCCAGTGATGGATTTTGGGTTTTACTTGCAAATATATGAATTATTTTATAAGTAGCACAATTAAAATATTGTGTCAAGGACTTCTGCAAATATATTATGACGGCAAGGAAAATATTTGATCATGGGATATAAGTAAAAGAAATATATTACTATTATTATCAGCTGAACTCAACCAACTGCAGGATAAAAGCCTGTTCATTGAATGTTATGGACTGTAATGTATACTGATCCAGTGCAGGATGGTAGATTATTATTTTTTAATTTCCCATTTCCCAGATTAGGCCTGAAAAAAATGACTTGCCTAAAGTCACCAATATGGCTTCTATGTCTAAAAGAGAGTTATAATCTGGGTTTCCCCAATCACAGTCCAGCATCTTAATTACTATACCACAATAGCTCTCAGGGAATAGAAATATCTATCTTTTTATCTGCCAGTCAATCAGTCCGTCAGTCATAAACCCTAACATATAACAAACAATTGTTTGAGGAATAATGATTATTGCTGGTTATTTTACAATAATGCTAACCTGAATGTGGAAAAAACTGTTATAAAACTGTTATAAAAGTTAATAAGTTGACTGATGAAGAATTATCAGTCCACAAAAAAAAATCTATAAACAGGTAATGCAGGTAGTCCTCGGGTCACAGTGACAATTGGGACATAATTTCTGTCCCCAAGGAATACAATCATAAAGGGTGGTGTCACATGATTCCATTGTTTAGCAACAGCAATCCTGGCAGTCAGAATTGCTCAGGATTGTGTGATTCTTAAAACGAGTAGAAGCAGGAATCCTAGTTAAGCCAGGTGCTATAGAGTGTGGGCAGGTTGCCAGAGGCCGTGGGTAGATGATACAGAATGCAGGCAGGTAGGGATATGCCAAGAAGTATGAGATCCTTTTTCCAATATGCTTTTTCTGGGAGAAAAAATGGCATGAGCAACTTATGGGAACAACATTGCTTATGGGTAGCTGGCAGGAAAGCTCACATATAGCAATCATAGTACTATGCAATACTGCAACTGTTGTAAGTATAAGCTGGTTGCCAAATGCCCAAATTGCGATCATGCAACTATAGGGGTACTGCAACAGCTGAAACTTTGAGGGCTAGACATAAGCACCCACTACCTTAAATTGTATGAAAAAACTTACTAGATTCATAGTTTACGTTAAAGGTTTTGCCCTACCTTGCTTAATCACATTATTTGGTGCCAAAAGTGGCTTCCGCATGTTTAAATATTATTAATAGGCATTAGGAGAAATTATACACCTCTTATTGCAGTTATATATTGCATTAATTGCCAATGTCTGAGTGGACATCTGCCAAAGTCCGCAAGTGAATTTCCTATAAACAAACAGCTTTTATGCAGCCTTCAAACATGCTTCTGTTTTGCTGGATTATCCAGAATTATAATGATAAACTGCTACAAATACAAAATTACTACAAATAATTATATTATTAGTATATTTTAATAAACTTAAATTGGCTTATAATGGCAGTTTTGAGAAAATCAAAACTTCACCTGTCTCAATTTATTTAAAGCCATGCCAAAAATAGCAGAGCCTAATCTTAAAGGAACTATTATTCAGGGGCGTGTCTAGATACACTCACTGAAGACTTTAAAGTAGCTGTACAAAAATCTGTAAATACATTTGAATTGGGCACATCAGTAAAACACATTTGAATTGTGTGCAGGGAATATATAACTTCATTCTAAAGGATGGAGTGGAGACATTTGTACCATACTGCAGTTGTTCATTTCATGTAGTTGTGGGCAACAACCTGTAATAATTTACAGGTCTGAAAAAATATTGCAAAATGGAAAGACATGAGGTACAAATCTATGAGAGCAATTGTGTTCCTCATCATTTTGAAAGAACACCATTCCAAGTTCTCTTTTGCTCCTTAGAGTTGGAAGAGATAGCTGAGATAACAAGGTTTGTTCTATATTTCTAGCTCCAGCTAATATGGGATAATCCTGTGGAGGCTGTTTTTTTTCCCCCTTAGGAAAATTGATAAAACTGTGCTGAATGCTTTATAGATATTTTATTTTGATTGCTCATTGCAATCACTGTTTTTTTTATTATCAAACCCAGTGTTGACTCCTGGCAACTGCATGGCTACGTTCATGCACATTTCTTGACAATATTTTCAGAAGTGTTTTACAATTGCTATCCTTACATTATGGGTAGGTAACTATGGCCCCTTTACGGCTTTTGGACTTCATCTCCCAGAATTCCAGAACTGACTTTCAGTCCTAAGGCAGCACTAGAAATGATAATATTTTTTCACAGCACTTTTAGCCACTACTTCAGAAGGGCCATCATGTTTAGTATAAATCTATTTAAAACTTAAATATCTTAAGATATTTATTGAGAACTTTAAAAATTGGTAGCATATTAAATCCTTAATAACTCATACATTCAACTTCCATGTGCCTAAATTTTGTTTTCTGTATTTTAATTAATGTTAGTTTTTTTTCCAAGATTCATCTTAAGGATTGCTTTTATTTATCTCACTTGATGAAAAAAATTGCACTGGAGAAATATTTACCTCTTATTACTTGGCCACTCTGCCTTAGATACATTTACATGTAATATTTACATAGGTAAACCTATAGATCTATTTTTGAAGATCATTTACGATAATTCCTTTAGAAAGTGACCTGGCTCACTCTTATAAAATAGCTGCTTAAATATTTGCTATTGCAGCTTTATCGCAGCTCTTTCTTTTGTTTACCTGTCCTCTCCTGGGCTGTGAAATGGAGAGATAAGGAAATTCCTATACTGATCTTTCAAGTTGTTTGTGCAGTTACATTGTCAGGAATGCTAAAATAGTTTGGTTTTAGTACAGGATAATCCTAACAGTATGCAAAGATACTTACAAAGATTAGGAAAGTCTGGTGATCTTGTAAAGGACAGTATACACATATATATTGTTAGATACAAATTAAATTATAGTAATTGGTAACTATTGAATATGTTTGGTGGCATTTATGGAAGTACCATATGTAAAATTTAGGGAAGGACATGATTCGCAATATTTAGCAAAAAATACAATTATGCTACTGCAGTGTTAGCATTGCTCTCTTTCAGCTCTTCCTAATTACTAAATGAATTTGATAATACAACAGAATTCCTAGTATCAGATGTTTTCATACTGAATTCAGTATCAGGATAATGCCACAGAACTGTATTTCTTTTATCCAGTGTTTGGATAGACCATGAGTTAGTCAGAGGAATCTTGGTTAACTGTACTTATGTGCCTTCAAAGCAGGCCTTCATTATTAGCTTAGATTAAGACTCAGTTGGAACTTTTCAAAAATGCTGTTTGCTTTATATATATCTGCAGTATGCAAATAAAATATTGATTACAAGAACAGGGCTGGCCATTAATAAAACATACTAGTTTCAGCACTCTAAAGAAAACTGTGGTTTCTGAATGACCTTGTTCTGCAGCTGGTATTGGGGAACACGAGAATGAAGCTTATTCATGAGAAATTGACAGAAAATATGGCAAAATAACAGGGGATCTTAATATAGTAACCACATCCAGCTGATGACTAGCATTTTATATGCCCATTTCTCTTTCTTCATTTTATAAAACTGAAACTGCATACAAGTTGATTTATTTGTGAATAGTGAATAAAATCCAGTTGGCGCTTACACGAACACTATTTTGATGTAAGATTCAAAGCTTCTGCAAATTTATTTTATCTTCTCCATTTGCTGATCTTCTGCTTGTAAATCTTGTTGAAGGAGAATAAAAATGACTGCTGCCTGATGGGAATTAAATGTCTGAAGTTCAAAGCGCTTTGCACATCAGAGCAAACGTCAATCAAATGAACATCTTGCAAGCTAGGCAGGGAGCGAATTTCTCCATGGGGAAGAGATCAAAGGGGGAGTCACAGTTCTGTTTTCCCCCCTCGGGATGCAGTTTCGACCAGTTGTTCATTAAAGTGAATCCAGAAGGAAGCGTTTTCATATACTGTAGTATAGAGAAAGAAAAGTAGGAGAGAAGACAATTTGGGGTGGAGCTGGATGTTATTTCCTCTTGGAGCCAACATTAAGCATTATTTCAAATTGCACAAACTATTTACCACAAACCAGAACCTCCTCTCCCATTGTTGTAAAAAGGTACATTTTGAATTTCTAATAATAACTTTCTGTGATAAATCTATATTTTATGAATTAACAGAATAACTCCTCTATCTGTCTAAATTCTATGTTTAAATGCTCTAGATTGAGAATTTATTGCATGTTGATGCAATAAACATACAATTATTATATAAATACTTTTTACAGTTTATAAATAAAACACCTTTCCGGACAAAAGATATACTTAATTATTCAGGTTTTAGTCATTAACTATTTTTTATTTATTTAATTTATTTATTGGATTTATATACCGCCCTTCTCCCTTTCGGGACTCAGGGCGGTGAACAGGCATCAAATAAAAACAA
>JANHFK010003933.1:49975-67986 GCA_036250565.1 Sibynophis collaris | reverse complement strand
CACTGGTTAACTGTTCTAACTGTCAGGAAATTTCTCCTTAGTTCTAAGTTGCTTCTCTCCTTGATCAGCTTCCACCCGTTATCAGTCACAACCTAAAAATAGCCACTTGGGTTCTTAATCAGTGTTAAATCTATTGGGCAGCTCAAATCAGATGGTGTTCAGCTTGAAAAGAAGTTCAGCTTCCAAAATTGTGTAAGAAACATTTTTCTTGTGGTAAACATATTATGAGGCTCAGATTGCTACAAGTTTCTGATTAATTGACAATGGGTGGGAACATCTTTTACGAACTTTTAACTGACACATAAAACTATCCCCATTTTTTTTAAGTAAGCTTATCATTATTCTGAGTCACACTTTTATCACTTCTAGCACAGACTACTATAACTTTATATTTAATGACACCATGAGGATAGCTTAAAGTCAAACTATATGCTGCATTAAATTTGTAGTATGTAGCTCTATGTAGTCATGCATTATTCAAAAGTAAGTCAGGAGTGCTCCCGATTCAGATCAAGAATATATAGCACACAAGATAAGAAAATTAAATCATTTCTGCTTCCATCATTGCCTCTTGACTTTTAACAGTTAATAGAATGTAGGAACATGCCCCGTCTATTCATCAGCAATATTATGTGTTTTAATGTACTTCAGAGTTTGGACCTTAGATAAATGTGATCCCTTTTTTATATGTCATTGTTAAAGTGAAAATGATGAGAGGAAAGCCTATATCTTAAGTTTTATCAAAGTTGTACAATACTCGGTGTAATGATAGTGAGATTGCTTCAGCTTTATAATGCTTTGGTAAGACCACACTTGGAATAATGCATCCAGTTTTGGTCGCCATCATGTAAAAAAGATGTAGAGACTCTAGAAAGAGTGTAGAGAAGAGCAACAAAGATGATTAGGGGACTGGAGGCTAAAACATATAAAGAACGGTTGCAGGAATTGGGTATGTCTAGTTTAATGAAAAGAAAGACTAGGGACATTGATAGCAGTGTTCCAATATCTCAGGAGTTGCCACAAAAAAGAGAGAGTGAAGCTATTCTCCAAAGCACCTGAGGGCAGGACAAGAAGCAATGGACAGAAACTAATCGAGAAGAAAAGCAGCTTAGAACTAGGAGACCAATCAGTGGAACAACTTGCGTCTAGAAGTTGTGAATGCTCCAACACTGGAAATTTTTAAGAAGAGATTGGACAACCATTTTTCTAAAATGATAATAGGGTTTCCTACCTGAGCAGGGGGTTGGACTAAATGACCTCCACGTTCCCTTCCAGCTCTGTTATTCTATTCTATTATATTTATAACTTAAAAAAGTAAAAGGTGTAAAACCTCTCTCTTCTGGAATGCTAAATGTTTCTGGAGCTATTGATGTTTTTGTATTGATTTTTCATGGCTGAAGTTTTTATACTGTTCAAAAGCATCTTGAAATTTTGGAAATGCAGAATACATAACTTTTAAATTGCAATGATTAAGTTTCAAAGGCTGTATGTTTGTATTTTTCAAACTTTTTGCGCTCATGGATCCCTGGGTAAGCCTTCAGAAAATGCAGGAATCTCCCTGTTAAACCTGGATGCCATTCAAAGTGTTGATTGTCATCCTTAAAGCTCTTCGTGGCTTGGGGCTTGGATACTGATGAGATTGACTTCTCCAGATGGAAACTGACCACCCAGTGAGATCAGGAAGAGGGGGCTTGCTGAGGGTCCTTTCTTTCAAGTAATAACCTGAGGGCAAGTCATCTTGTTGGTCCTTTGGAACAGCATACTTCCAGATATCCAAGTCTCTTCTGCTTTATTGGGTTTACAAACAGCTGTAAAGTCTTTTTGAAGATGCTTCAGGATGTGGTGTTTTAGTCTCTCCACAAGATGGCACTATCATGGGTTGTCAAGTATTACTTGTTGGGGGTTTTTTGTTTGTAGTTTAAGGCAACATTTGTAGTTGGTGGCATTTTGCAAGCCAGTTAGAGCCTATGGGAATTTAGTGGCATTGAAGCTTTGGTAAATAAAGAAGCAAAGACCCATTCCCTATACTTTCAAATTTAAGAACATGAGACTGTATGGTTTTCAGTGAATAAGATAATTACAGTTGCATTCCATAAATTTTACTCTGACATTTAAGGCATTTTAAATCTTTTTAAAAAAAATCTGTTTGAGTTATTTTATATATGTACGACATGGAAAAGTAGACCTGTATTAATGATAGCTCCTCACACAAACTGGCTGGTGGTCTATAATGTTATTAGATTGAAATCCTTGAATAATAGGTCTTTCACACCAGTGGGAGAGTTCTCCAGAGAGAGGTATCTTTTGAGAGAGTATAAGTTGTATGACATTGCTCTGGAGCAGAGATGTCAAACTCACATTGTCATGATGGCGTCATGTGACGTATTGGGACTTTCCCCCCTTCACTAAACTGGGTGTGGGCGTGGCAAGCATGTGATGCATTCAGCCCGCGGGCCGGGAATTGGATAACCCTGCCCTGGAGGAACTGTGTGACATTAGTGGAACTCAGTGGCAGTAAACATTGGGAATGGGAGATTGAGGTGGGAAAAGTCTTTGCTGTGGACACAGGGAGAAAGAGACTGAGCTAGCAAGCAGGCTCTAGTTGGGAAATACAGGTAGTTGTGTGGTGGACAGCAGGATCACTGCTGTATAATTGTGGAAGATACATTTTGTACAGTTACAAAAAGTAACTTACACAGTGTATTGACATTACAGGATATGCATACTTGCAAGAAAGATGGTACGTAAATACAATTTTGAAGTAACTTCTGGATGTATGCAACTTCATTCAAACCTGTTTGCTATTTGTTGAGTATAATGCGGTTTCTCTGCTACAAAGAGCAAAGTACTGTCAGAAATGGCAGCTTGCTTCTAGATATTTTTCTGATGTACCAACAGAACAGATTAGTAAGAGAAGTTTGGAAAACTCTTTTATACCTTCTGGACCGTGGCAATATTAGTTGAGAAGGTAGGTCAAACCGTCAAGAACTTCCAAAATGTTGTAACGCTTGTATTTTAGAGTTCTGTATCAGTTTTGCTTGATTGGATTTTACTTTGTCAAAAAGAATGTAATGAACCAACTTGTTTTCCAAAAACTGGAAATGTGATGCAATGATTTTATGAAAGCTAAACAGGTTTAGATGTGTTCAGGGAGTGCCTGGATTAGTCTGAGACCTCTGCATGCTGTCTTGATCTACCTACCTGAGATGAAGGGGAGGTGTAGATATTTACATATAATTATTTATTATAATTTATTTTCTTCTGATACCCTTATGTATAGTACAATATATTATTCAGAATTGTTGCTGTCATTTGGGAAATGAAGTATCAGTTTCACTGTTGCTTTGGAGGGGAACAGGGGAATATTATATTACGTTATAGGAATGCCCAGAGAACGTGAACATTCATTTGCAATGCAAATCCTTATGCAGTATTCCACACCCCAAATAATACTAATTCTTGGCTGTTTTCAACTTCCACTGGAGTCACTGATTTTTCTCAACTTACTGTAAAATGTACTGTAAAATGAATTGTGTTCATCCATTTTAATTGTTTGAAAATACTGTTTAATTCCTTTCATTCCTTTTTGCTTAAAGATGTAAACTTTTATTTTAGTGCTGTTGATATTTGTAAATACGTGATGACAGAACCGATTGAATCAGATTGGCCGGTGACATGGCCTCATCTCTCCATCCCAATGGGCGTGAAAATTACAATTAAATTGATGTTAGATGATTAAAGAAATTATTTTGGAAAAAAGTTACAATATTTTTTAGGCTGTAAACTTACAGATACGTTTTTAAGGGCTACTTCTAATGGCCAAGTTCATATATTCAGTCCAACACAGAATGACAGAATGTCAAAACAGATACTATAATGGAGATTTTGCTGATTTCCTGGCTGCAACAATTGAAGTAAAAAATTATGCTTGCAACTTAGTTATATTAAATGTTCTTTTACTGAAATATGATGTGATACAATAAATACATATTCAGTCCTGTCAGTCCTTGAAGCAGCCAAAAAGTTTGGTGTTAAAAGTCGGGGACCCTTCATTGCAAGTCCCAAACAAGAATGACAAATAGTGCTACTTTGGTGGATTGTTGATAAATGTTAAGGAAAAGCATTGGTAGATTTCCTCAGCCATTAAAGCTAAAAGCCTACATACAGTTATTTTGAAAGTCCTGTTGAATCATAAGCTGGTTGTTCTCAGATGTTCCAAATTTCCTATTGCTAATTATTGGTGTTTGCATATTTTTAAACAGGTCTGATAATGACTGTCAGCAAACCATGTTACTTTGGAAATCTGTTGTTAGGAATTGTTGGAGTGGATGTTAATCTAGCCTATATTTTGGAAGATGTAACCTATTACCAAGATTCTTTGGCTTCCTACACATTTCTGATTGATGATAAAGGTAATAATTAGTTCTTATTGTATAGGAAGATAATACAATTTCATTGTCGGAGTACCTATTAAATTTTGATATTTTACCATCCTTACAATATCACATAAATATAATGTGTATGCAAAACCGCATGTTTTTTTATTTTTATTTTTTTAGGGTATACGCTTATGCACCCCTCTCTTACCAGACCCTACTTGCTTTCTGAACCACCACTTCACACAGATATAATACATTATGAGAATATTCCAAAATTTGAACTGGTTCGACAGAATATCCTCAGGTAAGATTTTGAATGGATGCTTTATATAAACTTAGTGTATGCTTGAGAGCCATTTTGGTATAGTGGTGAAGTTTGGTATAGTTTCAGACCAGAAACCAGAAGACTCTGAGTTCTAGTCTCACTTTAGGCACAAGAACCAGCTTGGGTTAGTCACTTCCTCTAAATCAGGGCTGTCAACCCCCTGGTCCATGGGCCGGATGTTCACATGCGGGCCATGCCCATTTTACCGAAGGGGGGAAAAACTCCCGATACATCATGTGACGATGCCATGAGTTTGACACCCCTGCTCTAAATGCTAAACAGATTGGGATCTTTAATACTTTATGTGATAAGCAAGTCATCATTTCTGTTGTTGCTGCTGTATAGTTTCTTGCATGATTAGCTTTATCTTCTGCTTCAGATACACAGAATAGAGCTAGATACACAGAATATACCATGGAAAAGATTAGTTATAAAAGCAAAGAGCAAGGGTGTCAAGATATTTCAACTGCATACTCCTGGGCTATACTATGGAGTCTTGCAAATTTTGGTCTTCTGTTATTTCTTAATAAGGCTCCTGCTCTTCCCTCCATCTCTGCTGAAAAAAGACATCAGGACACCATCTGTCTCAGTTGTGTATTGCAGATTGTGCCTGCAAGTGTCTTTTCTGGCACTTGAAGCCTGGAGAAGGCAAGAACAATAAACTTCAATATTCTTTTGAGGGTAGTGAGGACACTACGCTCCTGCCTTGCATGTTAAGTAACACATGCAAGCAAGCATTGCGATTGGTGGAAGAGAGGGGGAGGATTCCATTGCCCCCCTGCATCCAGCAGAGAGATGGTGGACTCTTGCAAAATGGATAGTTTCCTCTGCCAGCCCCAATTGCTGGCTCTTAACTTTTGTGGACCTACTTTCCAGACTCCTCCAGTTCCTTTAGTGTGAACGGAGCTTGGCTAGTGGAAATACATGAAGAAGTGAGGCTCTGTTTGATTCCTTTCCCTTGAAGCAGTTAGTTATCTACCAGATATGGGGCACTTTTATCATTTGCCTATGTGTATAACGAAGCAACCAACTGTTTACCATTTCTCCTCCAACCAGTGCCTTTGGTAGTTTCATTCCCTGTATATTGGCGCTGGAATTTTTCATCTGCAACCAATTCATGTGATCAGAACCAGCATTTTGGCTTTGAGTATGAAGAGTAAATAGAATGTAGCAAAGCAGCCTATTTCTATTTTAATTAAAAATAAATTCCATGCAGCCGTTCCTTGAGTGATCTCACTTTAAAGTAAAAAAAAAAAAACAGTACTGAGTTGGTTTCCCATTTTGAGTAGTTGATGGATGTTATTTGTTGCCAACTTAGCCTCCCCCTCGGCAGTCAACGTATTACAGTCCCCGTGAATTCGTCACTGTCTTGGCATGTCAACAAATTGCGTGAAATTGGGAAAGATGCCTACAATGTGAGTTATGCCTGGAAAATGGTAAGTGACACTTGAAGATATGATAATATATTGAAGCTGAAGGCATTTTTTAATTGCAGCAAAACAGGCATTCTTTTTCTTAGATTTCCAAGCAATAGGAGTCTTATTACATGCCTCCAGGCTAGTCAGAATCAAGATTTAAGTCTAGAGTTTGCTGTGGCTGAGAGTTGTAAATACTTATAAAACTATGCCACATAAATCTAAAAAAATTAAACTTCATGCCTGTTTATGACTTCTGTGCCACTCAATCTCCAGAAATTAATAGGATGCATTCCTGTGAAGAAAGGTTGCTGCAAGGATTGATCATGTTAATTTTGAATATTTAAATTGATTCTCAGATAAAAGAATGTTAAGCCTATGTTGGTCATGATTTGATAATCAACATATGTGGAAATCCTTTATAAATCTAATAGGATGAATTAATTTGGAGAATTGATCCAAAATATTAGGTAACTTACACTGTTATAAATTAAATTGGAAAATCACAAATCTCAAAGAGCCCAAGAGAAAGGAATATTTAAAGAAAGTGCCGATCTTGGAAAATGTAAACCAGAAATGTTTACTTACTGTACATTAAAACATTTATAAATCTTTCAGTTTTGCTTCTTAATTTGAAAAAGAATGCATTTCTTATTAAATCATGCTTACTTATATTTTAGGTTCAAGACACATCTTTCATTTTGTGTATAGTTGTAATACAGCCAGAAATACCGGTTAGACAACTTAAAAACCTCAACACTGTACCCAGTAGTAAACTCCTTTATCATCGTCTGGATCTCTTGGGCCAGCCTAATGCTTGTCTGCATTTCAAACAACTGGCAACCTTAGGTAAAGTATTTCCTTTTGCTAAAATCTGTCCCACCCTTTCTTATGAAAGTTCAACTAGCTCTGATAAGTTTTCAGAATCCCTGTTTATCCATTTTAAAAATTCTTTCAGGTAGGATTTCAATCATTTCAGGATAACGATTATTGTAGGATCAGCTGTCTTTTAGGTTACCGGTACTTCCAGATAGTTTTTAAAAGTATGAACTACATTACAATGTTTATAAAGAGGCTTAAATAAATGGAATATAGCATCATCATAATGCTAGACTTTTCTGAATTGAAGTCATGTTACCTACATTCAATACTACTCTTGATCTTAACCCAAAAAGTGTCATTTTGGCCTCTCTTCTAACTGTAGAGACCAATTGTTTCTTTGGTATTCTTTGGTACTTGTGTGATATAATAAGCATCTTCTTGCCTTTTAATCAAAACCTGGTCACTAATCCTGGGATCCCCCACCACCCATCCTAGACACTAATCCTGTAGACCTCTAAAGGCTAACTATTAAAATATATTAAAGTATCCATCCAAATATCTTAGTTAATACAGAGGATAGGAAACCATCAATGTTTTGCATAGTTTTGAAGAAATTTCCAGCTAATACTAAGCCAGTAACCTCTTTGAATTTCTGTCCACAGATATCAGTAGATAGTAGCACCCATCATTTCTGATATTCACTGGTTTAGATTGGTGGGAGTTACAGTTCAACAACTTTTTGGGATCACACATTGAAACTATTAGTTTATGCCTTAGGATAGAATTGTTACCAATTGTGGGAACCCAGTAGAAAATTTATGGAGAGCATATAAAGAGAAATTGTCAAAAATGTAATTCAATTTGGTTGGGAGAGATTCCATAATTTTATTCAGACAAACGCAGAACCTGCATTGCTGAGCTTCCTAGCTGGCTCAAAGATTACAGAGTTTAGGAGCCAGAGAATTAGGTTCTGGGAGATGTCAAGATGAAAGCCTATAGAAAAGTGATTTTTCCCCCCATCAGCAAGACATGAAAATAAACAGATAAGATTTTAGTCATGCACATTTTACCTTGATACATCTTTTTCTTCTAATCCCACTATTTGACTAATAGACTTCATGCCTTTGTTTTCAGGAGGATTGCCTTACCTCTGGAATATAATTAAATGTTCTTAATGGATAATTGAGTAACAGGAAGAATCATATCATTCTTTTGTATGTAGAAGACCTTAGGTTCAGTCCTTGGCATCTTCAGAGAGGATTAGAAAAAGCTTGAAACATTAGGGAACTGCTAGCAGCCAGTATCAACAACACTAAGCCAGAAGGTCAAAGGGTCTAATTCAATGTAAAGTTTGTCTTCCTTTCAGTCATTCTATTTTAGTGAATTCTAGCAACCGTTGGCCAAATGGACCTGGCTGCAAATTAGTTAAATGTACAAGTGAAATGAAGTGTCTTGGGATTGCCTATTTCTTTGTTTTTAAATATATATATTGAAATAAATATATCTTGGAAATAGACAGCTGCATAACTTACCTTCCAGAAAACAGAATGTGTTAAGTATGAGTAGTGTTGTTACACTATTTCAAAGCTGAGCTTGATTCTCCTGGCTGTCAAATAAATCATTAGCAATAACATGAAAACATTGAAGTTCATGCCAGTCATGGTGTATCCTAGTAATTTTGGAATTATGCAGATTTTATTCCTAGCTATAAATATTTAATACTGTCAATCTTTGTAAAAAGAAGCTAGAACTCTGGAGAGAATAGACTTTGAAATATTTTTAATTGGCAAGTTCAGAGATATTAAAAACTGTTTAAAACTTTGGAATTCAGTGAAGCATTGTCTTTTTTTTTTTTTTTTAAGAAATCAGAATAAATTTATACAGTGAAACCAGGCACATTCACTTTAGAAGTTTGCTCCAGGTCATGGTGTAACAGGAAATTTAAAGTTAGAGAAATAATAAGTTGTTTTTGAAACAAAAGATTTTCATCATATAGTTCCACAATTTTATTCCTCAATCATTATCAATTTCTTTCCTATTATACCTTTAAACGTGCATTGTTTGAAAACTATTTACAAAAAATGGGTTACTGTATAGTAATTATTACTGCTATCCATTTAAACAGCTGAGGAAAAGTAATAAACAATATGAAGGTGAGGAAGAAAGATTTCCAGCTTATTTTCCCCATACAACATGTTATATTAAATACAGATAGTCCTCGACTTACTACCACAATTTCTGTTGCTAAGCAAGACAGCTTATAAGAGAGTTTTGCCCCAGTTTATGATCTTTCTTGACATAGTTGTTAAGTGAATCACTGCAGTTGATAAGTTAGTAACCCCATTGTTAAGTGAATCTGGCTTCCCCATTGACTTTGCTTAACAGAAGGTTGCAAAAAGCAAAGGAGATAAATATGAACCAGTTGCCAAGCATCTGAATTTTGATCACATGGACATGGGGATTCTGCAAAGGTCGTAACTTTGAAAAATGGTCCTAAGTCACATTTTTCACTGCCGTTGTAACTTTGAACGGTCACTAAACGAACTGTTGTAAGTCAAGGACTACCTCTACAGTGTGTACACAAATATTTTCCTACTTGGTGACATTTCCAGATGCTGACTGAGAATTATGAGAGCGGAATCTGGATATCACTAGATTGGTAAAAGTTGATGCATACACTGAAAAATCCTAGTGCCTCCAGACTACTGTTGTTGTTACCAGAAGTAACATTCTACATTGTAGATCTTTACCATCCTTTTGACAGCTGTTTTTCCCATGACTGGATACTTTGTCATTGTTTACTATTAGGTGGACTGATTGCAGAAGAGACCTAAAATAACCTGATCTATATATATTAATCCCACCTCAGCAAGTGGTAGCATCTGATTGAATGTTTCTTTGAACACATTTTCATTGTGTGCTAAGCATGGTGAATCATTATTTGGATGGGATATCTCTCAGTGGCTCACTAGGTCAGCAGGAGTTGAAATTGAATTGAAAGGACTTCACATTTTTACAACCTAGGGAGCTGTCTACCATTTCCACTCATCCACCCAAACTACTCCATTTTCCTATAATATTCTGAAGTATGATAGGTGTTTCTTCTGTTTCAATCTTCTTGTTGCATAGAAATGGTAGGGAATTTAGAGAATGTTGTTACGTAGTACAGTTTTATTACAACAGTGCACCCTGGTGGTGACAAGTACAATAGTACTTCATTTGAGATGCCCGCCCCCCCCCCTTAAATTATACATGCTCATACACTAAGGGTGAGAGGGTCCATGAATTTTCTACAGCTGGATACTAGGCGACATTTTGTGACTTAAACCATTTATCTGTGCTGTCTTTCCAGAAAGCCCTACTGTGATGTTGTCTGCAGGTGGTTTTTCGTCTCCATATGAACATCTAAGCCAGCCTGAGACCAAGAGGATGGTGGAACACTATACAGCATATCTGAGTGACAACACCCGCCTGATTGCCAACCCTGGGCTGAAAGTATGATTTTTGTGCCCATTTTACCTTCCATACTTTTTATGATGCTTCTATCCTTGGGGATGTTGTTTTGATTTGTTGAATCTCTTTGAAGTGAGATTTGAAAGGAGCAGCTGGGTTTTGAAGACCTCTGATGAATATTTGGCTAGATTTTTGGATTTTTGTTCGATCGGATAGTTGATTTTTATGGTTCTTTGGGTTGCACTGTTTTTTTAATTCTTTGTTCTGTAGTGGTTTTTTTTTAAAGAGGGTGTAAATGTTGGTGTGTCTTATACACCAAATACAGCAGTGGTGAAATCCAAATTTTTTTACTGTCAGTTCTGTGGGCGTGGCTTGTTTGGCATGGTGTGGCTTGGTGGGTGTGGCTTGGTGGGCGTGGCAGGGGAAGATTACTGCAAAATCTCCATTCCCACCCCACTCCAGGGGAAGAATACTGCAAATCCCCATTCCCTCCCCATTCTTGGGGGAAGGATATTGCAAAATCCCCATTCCCTCCCCACTCTCGGGCCAGCCAGAAGTGGTATTTGCCGGTTCTCTAAACTATTAAAAATTTTCACTACCGGTTCTCCGAACTGCTCAAAATTTCCGCTACCGCTTCTTCAGAACCTGCTGGATTTCACCCCTGAAATACAGCCATTTTTGGCCTCCTGAAGCCCTGCCCTGCGCCTTCCATTTTTGCGAAAAACAGGGCACACAGAGGCTTTGAGAGGCCTGCAGAGTGCTCTTGGGGGCCAGGGAGGGCAAAAGCCTTTTCTTTCTTGCTTACCTCTTCGAAATCTTGGTGCATCTTATACACTGATACATCTTATAGTCCGAAAAATATGGTAACTTTTGACCTTAGGTAAACTTCGTTGTTGGCAACATTTAAATGTAGTACATTTAAAGTTGGAATATTTCTTGCTTGAAGTAGAAAGAACAATATTCACTAAGGCTGTTTTTAAAAAGAATCTAAGCCAGCTGTATTCCAAAATGGATTTCCAAAATAAAGAATTAAGATGATGCCCCCAAATTGTTTACCTAAGTAAAACAGACAGCAGTTTTTGATAGCAGAAAAAAAAGTTTTGTTAGATAGCAGTGAGAACAATACGAAAATCAGGTCAATGTTACAAACCTGGGAAAAACCAAATGCTCTTCATTTTGACAGTGTAGAAAATTAAAAGTACGACAAGGATTTAGATTCAAAGTAAAACATTAAGTATTGTGAATACTGCCAATAGTATTTCATTAGTGTTAGGATTTACTTTAAAAGAAATTGCTAGATCCATCTGGTGAGAGAAGATTTTAAAGTAGTAATTGGGTTTAGATTATCTCCGATAAATCTGTAAGAAACTCTGGAAGCAGCTTATTATCTTTTCAGTCAAGTTTTAAAGGAACCCTGCTAGCTCTGTCTTTGTTTTGCAGTTCTCTGTCAGAAATGAAGTAATGGCTACCAGTCACGTCACAGATGAATGGATGACACAAATGGAAATGAGTAGCTTGAACAGTTACATTGTCCGCCGTTACATAGCAACGCCCAATGGGGTGCTCAGAATTTATCCTGGTTCCCTCATGGACAAAGCATTTGATCCCACTAGGAGACAATGGTGAGTTTTAGGATCCCATTATGAAAGGTTTAAGAAAACCATTCAGGCTAATAATATTGAATGAGAGTGAATATTCCATGATGGATTTATAGGGAGAAAAATCCCTGGTGGATGAAATAGCTTCAAGTGTAATTAATATAGTTTCTGTTAATGTATTAAATTTTGGTCAGCTGTTTGCGTTTTAGCAGGCAAATTCTTTTTCTTTGCCCTTCAGTGGAACAGCAAATAAACACGGATACTAAAATCTGCTATTTACAAAATGAATTAGCACTTATCTTCTGGGGTTCTCTTTATGAATTTCAGATCCTCATGGCATTGTTGCTTCTCACACTATTTTTGAGGAGTTGTTCTCCTGAACTGTAGATTTCCTATGGTGTAATCCCATTTTAAGTTGTCTATTAATTATGCACAAGCTTGGCTTAAGAAAATGTTTTGTATACACTATAAATGAGATAATAACCATGAGGAAATTCCTAAATGTATCCCACTCCACATGCTCTCTGAGAACTAAGCCATTTTGCTAATCAAAGCAGAAGCCAATGAATTTAACCGAATGCAGAATGCCTGTGTCTAGCTTCTCATGCTGTCAGTCCTTTCTGCCAATCCTGTCAATCTATCTCTTCCCTGTTTTTAATCCTCTGGAATAGCAAAGTATAGGAGAATTGGAGGAAAAAAACAATTCCTTTACCACTCTTTTCCTTAGAGTTCAGTTATTTATACATACTTAATTATAAGAAGCTAGCTACAAACATTCTGTTTAAATTAGAAAAATCCAGAAGGGCAGGAGTAGAAGGATTGCCCCCCACCAGCAAGAAATTGATATCTTTGATACATCCAGAGATGATTCTTGAAATAGGAAAAATGAAATTCATATTTTCAGTACAACTGTTCATTAGGACATTCAGTTCTCTGAAATTTATGCCTCACCAATTTATGTCTTGTCATCTTTTAATAATTATCGATTCATCCTAATATTACTGACACATTCTAATCCTAAAAATATTTGGCCTTTAAAAAACATGAAATCTGGGATACAGATTTGATAGATAACTTTTGACTGATTTTAAACAATGCCTGTGTTTCTATGGTTTTATGTATTTTTCCATATTTCAGAGATTGAATTCACATATTAAAAGGTTCTTTTTGTCATGCGAAATTATTCTGTTAACGTCAAAAGTGATGATTTTGTTTTCTGATAGGTACCTCCATGCTTTGGCCAATCCAGGATTAATTACTTTAACTGGGCCATATTTAGATGTTGGCGGAGCAGGCTACGTGGTTACCATCAGTCATACTGTCCATTCCTCAAGGTAATGTTTGTACTTAGCAGTGATGACCATATCTTGACCTCCAAATAAATTAGCCCACTAATTTATGGAAAGATAAACTAAATCAGCATTTCACCCCCATCTTTGGTGGGGCAGCAAAAAGATTTGGGAGTGTTGAATTTTTGAATTACAAAACAGTCTCTTTCACATTACCCATTGACCAAAAGGCAAAGTAGTGATATTAGTCCAATTGGCCTCCTCTCTCTCGCTGATCTTAAATAACGTTCTTTATCATTTCATCTGATCTCTAGCATTTTTCTCCTGGCCATGTACTGCCAAAGAGAACTTTCTTTTTTATTTTGTAAGAATGCCTCTAGATTCCTGGGAACTGTAGTGCTAACACTTCTGGAGTGGAGTAAATGCTAGAGGGATGGTATATGATATCTTCAGAAAATACAGCATGCGGTTGTAGCTCTCTAAATCTTTCAGACTACATCAGTAGTCTCTGATCTTTGAGTGTGATAGCTGAGAGCCATGGGGTTTGCAGTCCTAAATTTCTGGATGTTAGATTGGCTGGTTGGACTTGTTTCTGTGTGCCATCTTGAACTTCTTTTGGATAAGTAAGTTTACTAGCATGTTTAACTACAGTTGGCTCTTGTGGAAGAAACGGAACTTTGTATATCCTTGATATGATTGCTGGTGAATTTGGAATGCTTAAGCAAATTTCAGGTTAGAGGGAAGAAGCTTTTGTCTGCATGTGAATTAAAAAAAAGTCTGTATCTGGACTTTGCATGCAAAAAGGAGGAAGTCTCCTGCAGTTCCATGCCAAAATAAGGTCCTTGAACCAAAGGGCTTCAAAGGGAGGGTTGCTGTTGCCCTTAATGGTTTCCTGTGAAACTGTAATCGATCTGCAAATATATTGTAGAGAAAATTTCAGCATTGTACATGTATATCCCTTCAACAGAATTGTTTATGTACTATAATAGTAGCAGATGACTGAAGGAGGATTTTTTTTGTTTCCTTCTGCACATTGTTGTAAATACATGCAAGTACAGGCTTTCTAAGACAGTCTTTTATGGCCGTTTCATGTCTCAGTTGCTAAGGCAACAATATGCAATCTTGAGCTATGGAGTAAAATATCAGCAGACCTCCACGTCTGGGCAAGATATTATCATTTATTCACAGCTGCTGTTCCTACTTCTGCATCTTTTAAGCTTCAATATACAGAACACATACCCAGTGTCTTTTATAAGGACCTGGGCCTCCAGGTTCAGTTGTCGGGTTTGTGCATGGTTAAGGCTTGTTTAGATTGTCATGATGTGCTGAGTTTAGTAGCTGGGTGGTAGGGAGTCTTACTCATGATAATACAAGAATGTTAAGTGGGAATAATCACATCCAGTGGGTGGCAAGATGTAAGGGTATGTGGGAATGACCTTGGGAGTCAAGAAACAGCTGAAACCAGGGGAACCATTGGATAAGCAACAGTTTAGACTACAGCAGGAATGTGGGCGTGACAAACATCTCAAGATATCCCTTGTTTTTTACGCTGTAACAGCTATAGGGCAGAAATGTATTTTCATATTTACAAGATTCTGCTAATGTAATATTACAATAAAGGTAGTTCATCTGGGCATACTTCTTGTCTGGATTATCTTGCAAAGGCAACATACCGTATTTTTTGGAGTATAAGACGCACCTTAGTTTTTGGGGAGGAAAATAAGAAGAAAGCTGATTGGCCAGTGGATCGGCCTCCCGGAATACCTCCAATCAGCTGTTCCCACAGGTTAATTTTAGCAACGGGTTCGTTGGTTGTGAGTTCTGTGCTTTGCTTTTTTTCGCTTTGTTTTCTCTGAAACTTCTGAAACAGAGCTTCAGGGGGGAAAAAAACCCCTCTGAAGCTCTGTTTCTGAGGCTTTTTACTGGAACTCCGTTTGGAGGCTTTTTTACTAATGCTCTATTTGGAGGCTTTTTTCAGCCTCTGAAACCTTCATTTGAGAGGCTGGGTGGGGCTAAATTTGGAGTATAAGACGCACCCAGATTTTCATCCTCTTTTTTGGGGGGGAAAAGATGCATCTTATACTCCGAAAAATACAGTAAGTTGAAAAAGGCTGGTTTTTTTAGATACAGTTGAAACTGGATGAATCCTAGGAAGCCTTCCACACAAGGCATTTAGGGTTATCATCATGGATATTGTACCATTGAGTTCCTATGATACCTTTCTGGGGCATCCCCTCCGATAATGCTAGCTGTGCTGGAGATGTGGCCAATTTGGAGGTGGTTCTCATAGATAAGGTCCTACGATGTGAATTTCATCGCTTGTCTGGGCAATTTTATACGAGGCCACATCTTAGTCTTTTGATTAATTTCTATTCAATTTCATGGTATGAAAAAAAACACACCACAGTTTGAATTCCTAGCACTGCCACAGATTTTTCTTGAAATTTATATGCAGGAAGAATTACATTTAGTGAGCAAGCAGCTTGTTCTATGTAACAGCCACTCAGATTTCTTGCCAAGCAGTCAGACAAATGCATACTAAATGCGTTGAAAATGGAGGCTAGCAATTTAATTTTTATCC
This sequence comes from Sibynophis collaris, assembly GCA_036250565.1. Classification (NCBI taxonomy): domain Eukaryota; kingdom Metazoa; phylum Chordata; class Lepidosauria; order Squamata; family Sibynophiidae; genus Sibynophis; species Sibynophis collaris. The sequence goes on along the minus strand of JANHFK010003933.1, from coordinate 52,124 downwards.
TTTCTGTTAGGGAATGTTTGTTACTTAGGGACCACCATAGCTCAGGGGATGGGAAATTGATTGATGATGGTTTTTGCATTATTCTTTTAGTTGCTGGAGGAAACATGGTTTGGCTCAAAGTATCCCATGCCATCCTGATATTGGTGGGAATGAAGATAATCATATGGCTGGCTTCAAAATGCTTAGGAGGGATTGGGGAATGAAAACGATGCCATGTAAAAATGGCCTTAGGAAAGTGTTTCTCCCACTGCAGAGAATTTATTCACTTATCCAGCATATTTTTATGCCTCTGTAATTAAGCAATTAAGCTTACATAGGAAAAAATACAATGTAAAACCTACCTAATTAAAAACAAAATAAAATAAAGAGAATACAACAAAAAGGAGATTTCAGAGAACAAAACAGGGGACTTAAAGTAAAAGCATGTATACTTTACTTCTTAAGGTCTTTGGATATTGGACTACCATTCTCTACCTGGGCTCCAATTTGATATAATATGCTATAGACTTATGGGGCGAAAGGGGAGAGGGAAGGAAGAGAGGCTGAGAATGCCCAACCAAGTAAAATTGTATATGGTATACATGCCATCCAAATTGAGAAACAGGCTGATTGAGAATTGGTGGTTGCTATCAGTGGTTGATGAGGAACACAGACAGACAGATACACACACACACACACACACACACTATAGGAGCAGAGCCCTGTTAGTCTATGGCAGTGATGGCTAAGCTTTTTGCTGTCGCGTGCCAAAAGCGTGGGGAGCGTGGGGTGGTCGGGTGTGCGCATGCCCATACCCATAATTCAATGCGCGTCCTGACCCCCTGCGCATGCAACCTCCCATGTTACCTCCACTTTTGGCATGTGATGACACGGTAGGCCCATTTTTCGCCCTCCACAGGCGCTAGAGGCTTTCTAGGAGCCTGGGGAGGACAAAAACTGCCTTCCCCACTCCCCAGGAAGCTCTCCGGAGGCCGGAAACAACCCATTTCCCAACTTCCGGTAGGCCCAGAAGTCCCGAAAATCAGATGGCCGGTGTGCGCATGCGCACTGGAGCTGAGCTAGTGCAATGCTCGTGTTCCCACAGATATGGGTCCGCGTACCACCTGTGGCACGCGTGCCATAGGTTCGCCATCACGGGTCTATAATAACCACAAATCAGGAGACTGATAGCCCCTTTTCAGATTAACATTTTATCAAAAGCCCTAAACTGTCACGAGCAACAGCTCACTTCATTAGATGCATCACAAAAGATTATTATGCCTTTGATAAAATGTAATAGCCTGAAAAGGGGCACCTCCTGATTTTATGCTATAGCATGTGTGTGTGTGTGTCTTGTGAACGTTGTTATTTATTTCATATTTCATGTATGTCTTTCAAGTATATAGAGACTAAAGATTTTTGCTTGGATAGCTGATCTGATTTATATCAGCTGTCCATATTGCAGTTTTATTCCCTTTAAGTTTCAATTACAACTTGTTTTTTTCCCTCCAGGTAGGAGAAAGCCTAGATGCATAATATTGCACCAGATTTGGGTTAACAGCATTTTGGGGTAACATATAAAAACTAGACCTTTTTGCCAGAAAAGGACCTTTCTTTTGCATTCTCATACGAATCCTTAATCTCTACTGCAAAGAAAAAAAATTAGTTTGACAAGGCAGTCCTATTACAATTATCTTTTCAGAAAAGAGACTTTTCTCCACCAGCCGAATTTTATCCCCTAAAGGAACATTTGAATATAAGCTGATTTCAGGTCTAAACCCAAAATTCCTAACCAATTTGATGAGCAATTAGGTGTCCATATTCATTTCTAAATCAGAGCTTTTGACCTTTCAGCTACTTGGAATTTTAGTATCTTTGCAGGGAATTCATATTCCCTTTCTCGTGAGGGGAGGAAATGAAAAGCTGTGAAGAATTTTAATAGGCAGAAGGTCTGAAGGCCATGCAGTTCCCCACAAGCTGAAAAGGATCTGATTCTTTAAACAGCATCTACTCGCATAAGGCGTCTATATTTCTGTAGCTGCTGGAACGCTGTGAGGGACCTGGAGGCTGTCCTGAGCCCAGGGATTGTATCTATTTCTTTGTTTTTTTGTTTACATTTCAGCTCTTTTCTCTCTTTTTTTTTTTTTTTTTGAAGTTTATCTGCCATCAC
>JANHFK010003933.1:31115-46098 GCA_036250565.1 Sibynophis collaris | reverse complement strand
CCCAGAATTCTCAGTCAGCCATGGGATTCTGAGAATTCTGGGAGTTGAAATCCACAAATCTTAAAGTTGCCAAGTTTGGTCTAGGTCCTAGACCTAGGGGTGTCAAACTCAAGGCATCATGGCGGCGTCACGTGACGATCGGGACTTTTTCACCCTTCGCTAAACTGGGGGTGGGCATGGCCCAGGGGCCAGGAGTTTGACAGCCCTGCTCTAGGAGCAGAGCCTTTTCTACCATCACATCCCCTCACTTTGAAATATCTCGCTGCTAGAGGTGAGATCTTCCCCCATCCTTTTGTCTTACTGGATGGGCATTAAACCCTGGCACTTTCAGTTGGCTTAGGGCCCTGATGAGAGCACTAAATGCTCTAGATCAGGGGTGTCACATGTGCAGCGTCACATCATCATGTGATGTATCGCTACTTTTTCCCCCTTTGCTAAACTGGGTGTGCGCGTGGCCAGTTCATGTCACATCTGGCCCACCTGTGTTCTAGAAGACTAGTGGATTAATAGGAAAGAGTCTGTCACCATACTGCTCTTGCTCTTAGTTTTCTAGCTTTTTGTCTAATTCCTGTTAATGTTCCTGTTAAATTCCTGTTAAAGATAACAATCTTTCGATCCAGCATCAGCATTACATCAGGGAAAGAAACCTTCCTTGGCGGCCAGCAGAGACATTTTTACCACAATGACCCTGTCCTAAGGCTGTACTTCCTTCATTATGTGCGTGTATGAAGTAGAGAGAGGAAAGGAAGGAGGGAGGGAGAACTGCCAAAGGTAGTAAACATCACCATTTATTCTCTGTTGGGATCAATCTCTAATTATCTCCTACTGTATTGTCTGTCATACACGTAAACAGTGAACTTTGGCAATTAGGAAGTGCTCCTTTGTATTTCCTGGTCCTCAAATGAAGGATCCTTTAACTCAGTTGCTGTTTTGCAACACTTGATTAGTCACACCAATGAAGAAAGTGCAATATTTTCATGCTGAAAACAAGATTGAAGAGTTGGGTCAACTAAGATCCATTCCTAAAACGAACATAAGCAAAGGTAGCTGGATGTGCAAGCAGAATCCACACATATGGAGTAACTGCCAAATAAAAATCTCAATCCTTAATCTCTTTATTAGGTAAGATTCTGATGACAAGCCGTTCCCAAGCATCTTTTGGGTGAGTAAATGAATGACCAAATCAGTGGTGAAATCCAATTTTTTTACTACTGGTTCTGTGGGCGTGGTGTGGCTTGGTGGGTGTGGCAAGGGAAGGATACTGCAAAACCTCCATTCCCACCCCACTCAAGGGGAAGGTTACTGCAAAACCTCCATTCCCACCCCACTCCAGGGGAAGGTTACTGCAAAATCTCCATTCCCACCCCACTCCAGGGGAAGGTTACTGCAAAATCCCCATTTCCTCCCAATCAGCTAGGATTTGGGAGGCAGAGAATAGATGGGGGCGGGGTCAGTCAGAGGTGGTATTTACCAGTTCTCCAAACTACTCAAGATTTCCACTACCGGTTCCCAGAACTGGTCAGAATCTGCTTGAATACCACCTCTGTAATACCACCTCTGTCTCATGATTTCTTATTCTCAACTTGAAAAAATTGTTTTCAAAAGGCAAGGTAACAAAATGAAATATGTATATTCCATGCTTGCTCACCCATAGAAAACTGACATCCAGTTAGATTACATTGCTTTAGTCAGAAAAATGTATTGCCTACAGTTTATTTACATTTTTATCTGGTTGGGCTATTTTGTTTGTTGAAGTATTGCTTGCTGATGAGAGTTCATTTAGTGGGACACTGTATGCTTACAGTCTAGCAGATAACATTTGTCGTAACAAGAACAATTCACTTCACTGGGAAACATGTTTTCCGCCACAAGTCTGATCTGTTTTCCTTCCCCCTAGGGTGATCTGACAAATCTTGTGCACGGCAGCCACTGTTCTAAATACAAGCTGACAAGAATACCTGGAACCAATGCCTTTGTTGGAATAGTAAATGAAACCTGTGACTCACTTGCTTTCTGTGCCTGCAGTATGGTAGACAGGCTCTGTCTGAACTGTCACAGGTAAGAGGACATTTGAAATGAGACATGATTGGATTATACTTCGGATTGTGCTTCTTTAAAATGAAGGGATTGCAGGGCCTCTAGATAATGTGCATTTGGTTTTTACAGTAGCTGAGTGAAACAGCATGTGACTCCACAGGCATGTTAAGTCTTATTTACAAAATTCCTAGGCAGGTTGCTTATTTACTATGTATGACACAGCTCCATATTCTGTATGAGGAAGAAGCAAAACCCTAGCTATACCTGGGTCATTTTGACATCCAAACAAGGGGTAAAATCTACTTACCTTTGCTACCGGTTTGGGTACACTCCCTCATGGGAGCGTACATGCACTATGCGTGCATGCTCCTCTTCTGCGCATGTGCAGATGGTTAAAAAACAGGACGTAATGACGTCCCGGCAGGTAGGCGGAGCCTTTCACCGCCAGCGCTACTGGTTTGCTGAACCGGATCGAACCAGGGAGATTTTACCGCTGATCCAAACATTTGATTTGTGGGCTCCAGGAGACACTTCTGCTTTCTCCCAGAAGCGTAGCCGTATTTTTATTTATTTATTTATTATATTTTTATCCTACCTTTATGATTATATAAGTAACTCAATGTGATGAATATATCTGATACTGCTTCCTTCTGTTTCTCCATGAAAACAACCTTGTGAGGTGAGTTGGGCTGAGAGAGAGTGATTGTCCAAAGTCACCCAGCCGGCTTTCATGCCTAAAGCAGGACTAGAATTTATAATCTCCTGCTTTCTAGGCCAGCACCTTCAATCACTAGACCTGTTGTATAGTTAACAGACTGGTTTCTTTTTTTGTTGCAGTTCCCTTAGAAGACAGGGCTATACTTTCTTTTGAAGAGGCAGGGCTCTCACATATATAACCTCACCTGGTTGTTGGATAACTATTGGATTGCCAGGCTCGAGCTGTGCTTCCGTGGATCAAGAATGAGCTGTGCGTAGCAGTTCCAGTCTGAAGTACAGCCTGTCAGTCAGCACTTGAGCTGTGGCCATTTTGCAGGATTGAAGGACTGAATTAGAGATTGCTTGTTAAGAGATTGCTGAATTAGAGATTGCTTTTACCTCAACATAGTTTCTTGACAACAAAGAATTCCCACTGCCTCTACCCAGAAATGCTTTCAGTCTGTATATTACAGGTAGTCCGCGATTTATGACCACAATTAAGTCCAAAATTCCTGTTGTTAGGTGAGACATTTGCTAAGTGAGCTTTGCCTCATTTTATTACCTTTCTTGTCTCAGTTGTTAAATGAATCACTGCATTTGATAAATTAGTAACCCGGTTGTTAAGTGAATCTGGCTTCCCTATTGACTTGGGCTTGTCAGGAGGTAAGAAAAGGTGATTCACATGATCTTGGGACACAGCAACCATCATAAATATGAACCACTTGCCAAGCATCTGAATTTTGGTTACATGACCATGGGGATGTTGCAAAGGTTGTAAAAAATGGTCAAAAATCACTTTTTTTCAATGCTGTTGTAACTTTGAAAGGTCACTAACAAACTGTTGTAAATCGAGGATTACTTGTATTCCTGAGTAAATAATCTAATGAATTAATTCAGTCAATCTGGTTTAGGTGACAGGTTAAGCCTGATTTGAGTGTTCATGTTTTATGCATTTCCCTCAAGATCATGGAAATGCTTCCTATACTAGGCCAGGTGTACGGAAGTGCCTATCTTTTATTTATTTATTTGTGAAATTTATTGGCCATCCATCTTAACCACCAGGGTAAACTCTATGGACTATCCTGGTGGTGAAATTTGGTCATTGTGTATCTAAAATGATACTGCAGAGAAAAAAAGAATAGGAAAGACCATGAAGCTGAATGATGAGAGATTGTAGATAATGCTCAATTAAATTCTGGATTTTGGTGCTGCTACTTGCTTGAGGTATTAAATTTGTTGAAAATGAGGCTACTAATGCCTATTAATTGTAGTAGTTGCATGCTATTCACATGAAATCACCATAGCTGTAGAGGAGTTATTATCCTTATGGCTTTTTTGTGCTGACATCATTGTGGACTTTGAAAATTTAGTAAAACGTGGAAAAAAACTCTTTACCTATATTGCCAACAATTGTGCTAGTAATAAGCCTAATAATATAACTTATAAACAACACTATTGGCCCTATTTGACACTAAAATTGGTTTGTAGCGCAAGATTCAAGATATACAGGGAGTAAGAGATAATAAATATATTTATTGTTTATTTTCTTCCTGAAGAATGGAACAGAATGAATGTGAATGTCCTTGCGAGTGTCCTTTAGAAGTCAATGAATGTACAGGCAACCTCACCAATGCAGAAAACAGGTATGCATAGCTCACAAGCTATTAATAATGTTATGATAATATATATTGTTCAAGGTGTTAGGTGGGCAATTCCATTGTTTTAAGGGTAATTATTCAGATAATAAGCATAACTATTGAGTGAGTCTTTGAAACCTCGTTTTTGCGTGCTGCTTTCCAAATTTTAGGAACCCTAGTTGTGAGGTCCATCAGGAACCTCTGACTTTTATTGCTGTGGATTCCAGCCTACAGGATGCTCTTCCTCAGTGTATCAATACACAGTGTAATCAAAGAATGGAGAGTGGGTAAGTGACACCATTTTTCCCCTTAAAGAAATCAATAAAGATTTTTTTTAACTGCTTGAAGAATTAAAATGATAAAAACGATCATAAAATCAGTTGAATTTATATTTATCTTTATTTAACCTAATAACATATAGCTCCTCCTTTTTGCAGATTCAGATTCTACCCTTTGAAAGTTAAAAAAAACCTTTAAAATGACCCGCCTAACAATGAAGAAATTAAATCAGAACAGCTTGCTTGAACCTAGAACCTGAAGAAATGCTGAATAGTCGTTGCTTAGGGGATTCTTAGGCAGACGTTATGGAAACGGCTGCTTGAGGCCTCATATTTTAATCGGGATAGCACTGGTATAATAACAGTAACGGCAATTGTCTTGTTCCACTTTGAAGAAAAGGACAGAAAGGAGGATGGGGGGAAATTAATGTTATTTCTGACAAGTAAAATATCAGGTTCACATCTAGCACCAAAGGATCATTATTTTGTTTATAGAACAGTTCAGCTGGTAAAAAAAGACAGATTTGTTTTTTCATTGGATAGCAAGGTGAGATAGCCTAACCTATCTGTTAGTCTAGCTATAAAAGACTGACTTCACAAATATGTTTGTCTCGAGTTACTTAATCTTGTAACAAGTAAATTTTCACAGGCATTTCTTTATCTTGCAGAGATTGTTTTGGTGTCTTAGACTGTGAGTGGTGCATGGTGGACAGTGATGGAAAGACTCACCTTGATAAATCCTATTGTGCTCTTCAGAAGGAATGCTTTGGGGGTATTGTGGGGGCCAAAAGCCCCTATACGGATGACATGGGAACCATTGGTAAGATCCATTTGGATTTTTTAATGTACTGAGATCTGATCTGGATGATCTCTCTCTATATATATATATAACAATTATACTTTTTGTGAGAATCACACAGGGTGAAACTGCGTGATTCTTTATATCATAACAGAATTTTGGCTGGGGCAGTGGAATATATTGGACTAATCCTGTATAACAGATGCTATCTAGTCCATGCAGTCTGTAAAATGAAATGCCATTGTGGTGTATCGATTAGGAAAGGAATTTAGTCTATTCATTACAATTTTTAATATATTCGTACATGGAGCAATGGAATGGTCACATGGCTTGTTTTGAAAACTGGCATGATTTCCTCTCCGGAGTATCTTTGTCACCCAAATTAAGACTTCAGGCAGAATCCATAATCTAGCAATTATCTAGATTATTTTACAGGATTTGAACTTCTTCAGGAGATTTTCACATTATTTTCATTTTTTCTCTCTCTCTCTCTGAAATGAAAGGAGATGAAGTGATAACTTTGAATATGATAAAAAGCGCTCCAGTTGGTCCCGTAGCAGGAGGCATTATGGGTTGCATAATGGTGTTAGTTCTCGCAGTCTATGCGTATCGTCATCAGATCCATCGCCGAAGTCATCAGCATATGTCTCCACTTGCAGCCCAAGGTAAGCTGAACAATTTTTTTCCCTTATGGAATAGAATTGCAAGTGTTTTCTGGCCCTGACTCTCTTGATTTTGTGCAAAACTTCTGATAAATCTCAAATTGAATTATAAACATATGCCCTATAGAATATATTTTGTTCACATTGCTCTGGTAATATAGAATAGGCACTACTGACCTCTGCTGGATAGAGAAGTTAAAATTGCACTGGTTTTATTAAGCCTCTCCTAGAATCTTGTAAATATTTATTCCTTCTGCTGATTCTAGAGTATGTTAGATATGCAGTTAGCTTTCCAGGATAGATGTGCATGCCTTCTGGATCCTTTATCAACACATTTAGTAGTTTTAAAGAAGTTCTAAATCCATGTTTTTGCTCCAGTTGTACAAAAGACAAAATGGCATTTTCTAGGTACATCCTTTAATATAAACCCGTTATATAATCCCACTGTTTAGCATTTTGCCTTCTTAATAATAAAATTCAAAAGAGAGCATGTTACCTGTTGATTATAATTCTAACCATTTTCTAGCATTGATCTATGTAATTCCATGAAAATATCAACTGACATTGTACAAATAATTGGGAAAACAGAAGTTATTAAAGTATTGCCATTAGTTCAAGAAAAATGTTTAATCGTGATCATCACTTTCCAACATTTCTAAAAGAGCTATTATTTCCCATAAAAGAGAGTATGTTACTCAGGGTTGAATTGAAGAGTCCTTAGTACACTCTGAGCTTGGTTATTGTACTGATTGTGCACTGGTTGTTGCACTTGATTGTACACTGATAATGTTATCTAGTTGGGTAATAAAAGGTCTGTAAGCAAACAGCCAAACTCAGAGAATATCAAGGATTCTGGGGCTATTTTTATTTATTTATTTATTTACTTACTTACTTCTTTATTAAATTTATATGCTGCCTATCTCACTATTACAGTGACTCTGGGTGGCTATTATTTCACATAATTTTATGAATATTTCCGAGTCATATATATATATGTTACACTTAAATGGTACATACATATAGCTGGCTTAAAAGAGAAGAGAGAGGTAGGGAAGCTAACAATTTTATGCCATAACCTCAACCATAATTGCTATATGGTTTCCAGGCCTCTGCTACTTTGTCCTTCAAAAAGGGGTAACCCAAGGCCTTTTTCAAAACATTGCACTCTTACAGGCTAATGCAACTTCTCTCTCTTAATAGTTGCATTTTTCTGTTTGTAACTGTGTGCAGAAATGTCAGTCCGCATGTCCAACCTGGAGAATGAGAGAGATGAAAGGGATGAGGACAGTCATGAAGACAGAGGAATCAGTGAGTATTTAGCAATCCCATTCTGGCTGGGCAGGAAAACATGGGGAAAGGCTGCATGTGGGTTTTTCCCCTGCAGTTTCCTTTTATAGATGTGTAACATTATTCATCTCTGTAATCATTTCAAGAGGGCAAAGTGCTTTACAGTTTTGGCCCTGTCAGTTCTGAAGAGAGGCTGTTTATTGCTGCCTTTCCATTAAGACCCACCCACCAACCTCTTGATAAAATAAATAACTAGTTTGAAAACTGTAGGGAAATGTAGCGATTAAACACAGAGTTGTTATTCTATAGATGTTCCTGCATTTTCCTTACCAGGTTTTAACGATCGCTAGTATTTCCTGCAGTTTTGCACACACAAAAATTTGCATTTTAAGATACTTTAAAGAGGTATTTAAGGTATATTAAAGGTATACCTTAAATACCTTAGGTGCATTTTGTTTTCCAGTTGATTCTAAGTAATTTACAATGCTGTCTGGGAATCAAAATAGTTACTGTTCTTTCATACTGCTTTGGAAGCTTGATCAGTTTTGGAATTTGACAACAATGTAATAAAAAGCTGTTTTATAATGTCTTTGAAGTGATCTGCTTGATGAGTATTTGAAGTTACCCTTTGTTTCCTCTTTCTCTCTTTGTTTGTTCTGCTCACTATAGTCAGTAACACTCGATTTATAGCAGCAGTTATTGAGCGACACGCCCATAGTCCTGAACGCAGACGCCGTTATTGGGGACGATCAGGGACAGAAAGCGATCATGGTAAGATCATGGAGGCCATTCATCTTGTTTGTGCTTACAATATAACATATTTTCTAACAAAGTAATCCCAGGGCTGGTCTTCATTTAAAACAAATTTGATGCTTTCCATTCCAGGGCGAGGCCCTTGCCAACTTTGAAGCTATTTTCGTTTCATTCCTCCACTTAGCATCTTAATCACTGATATATCAACACTGATATATGAATAGGCACCCTTATAAAAAGCGAAGTTTTTACAAAAATTAGATTCCCCCCCCCTTTTCCAAGTAGGGTAATTTGGAATGTATTTTGATGCTTGTCCCATTAACTTTGTTCTATTTGATAAAGACTCACACTATTTCTTTTTTTAATCAAACAGTGTTTACTTTTAAGCCCATAGATACCAAGAGTTTATTTCTTGTTGCTAGGTTAAATCAAGCCTGGGTTAAATTTTAAAAGGTTGAATGCCTTCTTGGCTTACTGGTATGCATTATGATTCATAAGAAGATTTGTGACAGACAGAATTACTGCAAATACAGTTCTCCTTTGGTTTGCATAGAAATAAAATGATTAAGGAAGTAGGATTTGGGTTTTTGTGACATTTCTCACTAAATTAAAAAATAACTTACAATGCAGGCTGGGAATGGCTGTTTTACCACATAATTGACCAATCACTCATCAAGTTGATGAGTCCACTAAGAGGATTAATGTAAGGTTGGCATTTTTTTTTTTGCCAGGGCTGTCAGCTGTATCTTCGTATCACTTTCACTATAAATACAGTATGATATACTAAATGCACAGCCAGGACAGAATGAAAACTTTGTATTTGATTTCCTGGAGTCCTTGGATGTTTCTACATGTTCACTCTATGTGATAGTGATCCCTGACTGAAACTTGTAGGCCCTTATATCTTTCGTAGGACTGTGACCCTGTGATACAGTATTTGTAGTTAATATAAACATGACATTAGAAAGGCAGAATGTACTTTTTTAAGTACCGAGCATTATAATTTTAAAAAGAAAAATGGCAGTTCTACCCTAGCCAGACTTGAATGCCATCAACTATTATTCAGATACAGAATTTTGTTCAACAGAACCATTAAAAATGAAAACAAACAAACATGGAAATGCTATGTTATGCTTCTGTGGCAACATTGAATAAAAAGTATCATGCTTTAGGACATAAGAGTACAGGGAGTCCTTGACTTACGACTGCAATTGAGCTCAAGATATTTGCGACCTTTCTTGCACTGTTGTTAAGTCAGTCACTACAGTTGTAAAATGAATCTGGCTTCCCCATTGACTTTGCTTGTCAGAAGGTTGCAACAGATGATCACATGACGCTGGGAGACTGCAACTGTCATAAATATTAGTCAGTTGCCAAAGATCTGAATTTTTGATCAGATGACCATGGGGGTGCTGCAAGGTTGTGTGAAAAACGATCATAAATCACATTTTTCAGTGCCATTGTAACTTCGGTTATTAAACAAACTGTCCTAAGGTGAGGACTACCTCATAAATGTTGGCAGTTGGTTCCTAATAACCAAGAGGTCAAACCTTGGTTGGTTGGTTTGCTTCCAACAAACACTTTTCACCGGAAGCTTAGACAATAATATTTCCTTGACAAATTTTCCTGCACCTTACACGTGATTGTAACATTATTATCTGAAATAGCCTAATGCATTGCATAATTTCCTTTCCTCAGTATTTCCCTCCAACTAACATAGAGAAGCAGAGAGTTTAAACAGTAGCCAGAGATTTGGACTGTGCTAACATTGGAATGTCTCTTTGAATGCCTCTGAGGGACGTTGGCATTGTGATTATTTTTCTTTCGCTTACTTCCTTTTATTTGCAGAGGATTGGACGCTGTGGTTGAGTCATTATACAAAGGTTAAAATGTTCATTAACTGGTGTTACTAGAATTACAGTCCTTCTTCCTGCTTTGCCATAATTACTTTGCATTTAATAACATAATAGGTGTCAAATTGTTTCAATTTTTTTTGTTGAATTATGTGTAATGCAACTTGTTTTCCTATCACGCTTTTTAAAAAAATTGTCAGCATTTGGGAGAAATCAAATCTATTAAATCTAGAGGCAACAACTACAAAGAGTTCTGTTGCATAAAAGTAAATATAGCTGTTAATGTCAATGCACTACGTTTTTTCAAACTGGGCAACTTGAAGATATATGGACTTCAATCCCCAGAATTCTCCAGCCAATATGTTGTCAATTCCACATATTTAATATAAGACACTGTGCTTCTATATTTATTTGCTGCACTTATGCAATTTAGCTAATTGCATATGTCCAATTGAATTTTATAGACTTCTAAATTAGCATTTTTTTACATTTTGTCAGTGAGATTTTTATTTTGAAAATCTCTTTACTCTTTCTTAATTTTACTAAATACACAAAATGATTTATTTACTTATGTTTCACTTTCTAAACCACCTTTCTCCTTCAAAGGGTAAAAAAAAATCATAAATACCCATGAACCATTGGATCGTCGTTTCAGAGATCATTCTTTACCTAAACAGATAAACAGAATGACCAGGGGAGGGCAAAAAAGCAGTGGGAATGGGAGCATCTTCCAACTTCCTTCCAGCTTTGCCCATTGACTTTGTTTGTAGGAAACTAGCAGGGAGTGTCAGGAATATGATCATGTGACCAGGGCTGACTACATCAATGCTGCAGTGCCCACAATCCTGTGAATACAACTATTGTGAAGATCATTGAAATTTCAGTTAAGCATGATCCAAGATTTTGTACATATTATTTAAGTTAGCAGTTTTGGGGTAACTTGATTCAGATATTTCTGTGCTATAATGCACCTTTTGGGCTAATTGAAGTGTACGTATAGGAGAGTCATAGTAGCACATAGATTTCTATGGTACAGTTCAGCATGATGGGAACATTCTGAATTTTACACATTCAGGGCATTTATTTTTTGCACTCTTTGCAGAGGTAGCTGAAAACCTCACAAAGTAGAAGTACAATTGGCTGAAATACACTTTAGAAGTCTGGATTTTAATGGTGCTGTTTCCAGTCAATGTTACCAATAACTAAGGCAGATTAAGGCTTTACAGCATCAGCTAAGATGAAAGGAAGCTCAAATAAGTTCCCCTAGGGGAGTTTAAATTACTATTTATTTTGGTTTTGTTTTCTCTGTTATAACATCATTGTCTCAATTACAATATTGAACAAATTGTTCAGCAGATGCAGAACAATTTCTCTTATCAAAGAGAAACTCTGTTCACGATATTGATTCAGATTGGTATATAGTAAAGTATGTTCCAATGTGGTTTCTTTTTCATAGATTTCTAAGTGCAAAGTTCAGCAAAGAAGCCAGATTTGGGTTGTTAATATGATGCTAAATTGATGAGGACCACTGCTTTCTCTATTTCTGATTATTTTGCGTGTTGCAAGTCAACCATCTTTCTGATTTAGAGCATCCCATCCTGTATAACTATGTTAAAACTACAGAGTGATATAGGAAAAGAGGAAAATCCCATTGATTAACAATAATATCTTTACAAAGGCAATAAAGGTCTATATTAGGAAACTACTGTACCAACTCAATAATATCTATTGAGCAGTTCTTAACCATGACAAATAAATAAAATAAAAGTAATCATGTAAATATGGTCTGTATCAGTAGTATCCAGTTGCCAAGCTATATTTAGTGGGATCATAAATCTATTTATTTGTATCCCACCTTTATTATTTTTAAAAATTACAAGGCAGTGAACATACCAATATACCATCCTTCTCCTATTTTCCCCACAACAACCCTCTGTGGTGGATGGGCTGAGAGAGAGAATGACTGGCCCAAAGTCACCCAGCTGGCTTTCATGGCTAAAACAGGACTTAAATTAATGGCCTAACTTTGTGTCTTAACCACTAGGCCAAAAGGAAATAGACCATTCCCTCTCTGTTTGGCCATGCTATCATCATAATGGGTATATTTGTTCTTTGGCCATTCCCAGGGATTTTGGAGCTTTTCTGGAAGTCAGGTCCAGTTGCCAGGATTAATTTAGCAATCCAGAGTTGCTTTCAATAATGAAATGGTTGGCATAACAATTTAATAAACAAATAATAATATATAAATTACCTTTGAGTGCAAACAGAATGACATAGACAGAACATTCTGGAACTTTCCAGAACATTCTGGAACTTTCCAGAACATTCTGGAACTTTCCATTCTAAGAAGGGTAAGTTATGCACATACCTACAGAACAATAAGAAAAAGGGAAGTAAAGGATTAAGAGGGAAAAAACCGGGAAGATCCATACACCTTGTGACTCCTACAGTATTTGTTAATTATTGATATAGTTTGCTTTTGGTCCAGAGTCATAATATTACTTACGCTTACAACCAACTTTCCCTCTCTTCTAATTTCTCCCATGACTCTGATAGGCAATCAATCCTTCAAGGTAGCCCAGAGGAGAAACCAAAACAATAAGTATTAATATTAGTTTTACTGAAAGGCTACAGTAAGTCTGAAAGCACTTCCCCTCCCTTGTCTATCTTTACTTTCCACCTCCCGCTGGCCAGCTGATTTTTGGGTCTCTGCTGCGCATGCAGGAGGTGCGCATGCATGCGCAGAGGGTTGGGGTTTTGCACACGTGCGTGTGCGGAGGGGTGCAGCACACCCCCTGCGCCCCATTTTTTGTTCCAGGAGGCTTCAGGGCGGCCTGCTGAGCCCAAAATGGTGGAGCAGGGAGGTCGGGGGGGTTGCGTGTGTATGCGTGGAGGTCACATGTCCCATGCGCAGAAGGGCAGGGCATGCGGGGGGCATTGCATTATGGGTGTGGGCATGCACTGTCACACGCTCACATGCACTTTTGGCACCCAAGGGAAAAAAGTTTAGCCATCACTGGTCTGGGGTGCAGCTCCTACTCCTGTCTCCCAAGGTTATTTTCACTATCCATTATATGGACATCAGGACCATTCCGTTTAATTTGGGAAAGTTCATCACGATAGAAAACCACTTCTATTCTTCTTACTGGAAGTTAATAAGATGCAATTTGCAATTTTTGTTCTATTCAGAAAAAAGTGATTTGTTCATTGCTGGCTTTCCCAAGATGGTCAGGCCGACTAATCATTTGCTACTTTGTCATTCGTCTCCTCAGCATATGAACTTCTAAGCCTGATGACATGTGTTGTGTACTCTGGCATAATTTTCAAGGGAATTTTCTTATATGATAGCTTATCTTTTACCAGGCACCTGAAGTAGGATATGTTTTGTTTGCTCTCGCTTCTGTTTTTTTCTTGCAACAATAAGGATTGGGTTGAGAGCGACCAGTCACCAGTTGAGCTCCCTTATCTGAAGATGGATTAAAACTTGGTACATGAAGGAAAGAAAAAGTCCAAACTATAATAATAATTGTGGGCAAGCCAGTTTTTTTGCATTTTCCCTAAAAAGTTAATTTCATTAAGCAACTAAGCACTAGGTTTTATTTACTCTAAATTGACTATGGATAGCTTTTACAACTGAAACTTATTGTATAGACTTTTAGTATATATATACTAGACTTTTAGTATATACAATAATTTTAGTACTGCATTGGTTAAAAATTATTGTTGGATTGGTTAAAAATATGTTTATCAGGACTGTATTGAGTGTAAATTTCTTTCTGCCTTTTAAGACTTGGCAATTACATATGTAAAAAAATATTTTCATAGTGGAAAAATACATTTTAGTGGTATAATGCATGCTATAATGTGTTGGTTATTGTATTTGTAAACCATTAATTTAAAACTAAAAAAAAATCTGACTAAAGCTATTGAAAAATCTACATTGGTAGAGGAAATAAATACACTCTCATACCCTTTAGTTGTCCAAAAAAAAAGTCCCTAACAGTTTGCATATCCTTGATAGAGTATTAAAATTTATTTATGTTTAAGAGTTGTTTTGAATAAAGTAATCCTATGTTTTTTGACCTAATGGGAGGATGCCATGTCCATAGACTCAAATGCCTCTTAAATAGCAAATACAGTATTCCTTGAGTTACAACTACAATTGGGACTGGAATCTTGGTTGTTGAGCAACATGGTTGTTAAGTGAGGAATTGCTTGAGTGCTTCGTTCAACTACCACAATCCTGGCACTCCCAATGGTGGTTGTTAAGCAATCTTGCATATCATTAAGCAGATGGAGTTCCAGGTAAGGTGCATTGGTTGCTTCATGGTGTAGGGGAACACCCTGGAAACCCTGCTCAGGAACTGAAAATCCTCCATGCCAAAATGCAAACAGGATTTTCAGCCCATGAATGTCTGAAAGCTACTTGCAAGAGGCATTTGTGCAAAGCCTGCACCAGGTGCGCCCCCAAAACACCTGAGGTATCCCACATTCCTTTCCTGCATTTGTGCTCTCTGCTTGTATTTCTGTTCCTTCTTGTCTCTGGGGCTGGCTGAAAGAGCTGTCTGCCAAGGGAGTTCAGCTCCCCTCCATGTGTGGGAGGAAACTGTTCTGACCCAGCCTTAGCAGAAACAAGAAGCAACATACAGAACAGAAACTCCTCAGGTGGAGTTCATGAATGGAGCTCATATCTGTAGACAAATTGGAGGAATTCAGTTCCCCTCCATGCGTGGGAGAGAACAGGTTTACAAATAGCACACCTAAAATGGTGGACCAATTCTGTTCACTGTGTGTTAGTCCACCAAATTGACATTGAAGAGTTTGAGGAGGTTGCTCAAATATTACCTACATTTGGTTGCAGTAAATGCAGCTATAGATAATTTGTATAATCATAAAGGTCTGCTGCACAGAAGGCCCCCGTCATCCACGATATGATCCTGGACGGGGAGGCAGACCTGGCCGGAATAACAGAAACCTGGCT
>JANHFK010003932.1:122357-132381 GCA_036250565.1 Sibynophis collaris | reverse complement strand
AGGCTGGAAATGACCCATTTGCTGACTTCCGGTTGGACTGGAAGGCCCCGAAACCAGTTGGCCAGCGCATGGATGCGCACTGCAGCTGAGCTGGGACAATGCTCGTGTGCCCACCGATGTGGCTCCGCATGCCACCTGTGGCATCCGTGCCATAGGTTCGCCATCACGGGCTTAGAGCATTTCTTGGCTTCTAGACTTATTTTTTTTGCTATGGATTCACCCTTTTGCTCTTTTTTCCCCCTTGGATACTCTCACCTCGTAAGGTCACCTTTACATGCATGTCGCTCGGGCTGGATTGCCGACCTTGAGATAAGCTTAATGGTTTTGTTGCGACTGATGCCCGATAAGCACAGCTGTTTGCAAAAGCCCTGAGCTCTGGCTGAGCGAGGCCGGTCTGAGCATCCTGCGTGACCCCAGATTTTAAGACGGATTATTGGGGCAAGCCGGCTAATTTAATTGGTTGCATTTGCACAAGTCATTTACGCTGCTGGTGGCTGCGTCCCTCGAATATGCAAAGTCAAAAACCAACAAGCCACAGGATGGCTTAACACGATGACCTAGTTTAGCCAATGCATTAAACATGAGGTTAGTTGGCTTGCTTGAAGGGTGGATAAACCATAGCTTGCACAAATAGAGTCAACCATGGTGATCTTATTGGTGGAGCAAGAATAAGGAAGTTTTGCAGGGCGGGATGGTTTCCATGGAACTCGTAGGATGCTCCGTTGCTGCCTAATGTCAAGTAGAGAATACAGGTAGTCCTCACCTTAAAACAGTTCCTTTAGTTACAACAAAGTTGTACAACAAAGTTACAACAGCACCGAAAAAGGGACTTACGATCATTCTTCACACTTAGGACCATTGTAGCATCCCCATGGTCAAAATTCAAAATTGGCAATAGGAATAGGAATAGAATAGAATAGAATATGGAAATAGAATAGAATAGGAATAGGAATATGGAAATAGAATAGAGAGTAGCATAGTATAGCATAGCATAGCATAGAATAGAATAGAATAGGAATAAGAATATGGAAATAGAATAGAGAATAGAATAGGAAAAAGAATATGGAAATAGAATAGAGAAAAGAATATGGAAATAGAATAGAGAATAGAATAGAATAGGAATAAGAATATGGAAATAGAATAGAGAAAACAATAGAATATGGAAATAGAATAGAGAATAGAATAGAATAGAATAGAATAGAATAGAATAGAATAGAATAGGATGATTACCTGTATTTTGGAGCTACTGCATGGAACCGGAATAGCTTTGCTTCCTATTCTTAGTCATTTTATCCCCCATGTTTCAAAGGGCAACTCTTCTGCTTAAATTAGGATTTATTTATCATCTAAAACTGGGAAGCATTGTGCAAAAAAAAACGTATTGACTTCATCATCTGCCTTTGTGCACAGACGGATGATTAATTCTCTGCAGGCTTACCTGGGAACAAGAAGCGTTTACTTCAGAGTAAACCTGCGTGAGAAGAACTGCCTGTCTTGCCATCTAGGAGAAAGTTTAAGATAGCTTGTTGGATGAGATTCTAAGCCGAAGGTTGTCTGGAAGGTTATAAGTTATTTTCCCGAGAACTGGAGCTTTGCACTTCAACCCATTATGTGGATATAAAACAAATATTGCCCGTCTAGTCTGCCAACAGAAATAAGTCGCTGTAATAGGTCTCCTGTTGACACGTGATGCTAGGATCATTGAACCATAAACTACCCAACCCCACTTTAAGACTGTTGTGCAAACAAGTTGTGTGTGGCTTCTTCCCTTTTATCCAAAAGTCTGCAACCTTTGTATTTCAAGGTGATTTTTATTTAGAGGACTATCCACTCCTCCAGGCCTAAAGAACTGAAGCCAGTTTGAAGCTACCCATCAAATGTTAGTTCCTTCATAGCGGTGGTGGAATTCATTTTTTTTTTTACTATCGGTTCTGTGGGCGTGGCTTGGTGGGTGTGGTGTGGCTTGGTGGGCGTGGCTTGGGTGTGGCAGGGGAAGGATACTGCAAAATCCCCATTCCCTTCCCACTCCAGGGGAAGGATACTGCAAAATCTCCATTCCCACCCCACTCTGGGGCCAGCCAGAGGCGGTATTTGCCAGTTCTCCGAACTACTCCAAATTTCCGCTACCAGTTCTCTAGAACCTGTCAGAACCTACTGAGTTTTACCCCTCTTTCTCATGTACAACCTGCATTTTCAGGGGAAAAAATGTCATTTTGCTATCTCTATTGACCTGTCCTTCAGTGTTAATATGCATATCAACATTGATATGTTAATATATATAACAGTTTTAAAAGAATATTTATTGAAAACACCAACCACATTTGTTTATCACAATGCTCTTAGGGAGCTTTTGGAAAAGCAAGCAGGGGAAGTGTATAAAGAATGGTGGGAAGAAACTAAGGCTCTCTCCGTGGCTTTCAAAACATTCCTGTGGTTTTTTTGCCAATTATTGAACCACTTTAAATATTGTTGTTTATACTCTCTTTTTTTTCTGACAGATTATGTATATCTGCAGTCCCAGTAAATCCATGTCTTCAGATCTTTATAGATTTCTTTAGATCTTTATAGATAGTACATTGAAAACATTACATGCTATTCTTTTAAATAATTGATTCAACATTTAACTTTCTAATGAGATACAGGAATAATTCTGTTTATCATTGTGATCAGTGCACTACCCAGAGACATATTATCTAAGTATTCAATTCTGAATCACATAATAAGCACTCAGTGTATTCCTATGCTTCCCTGTATTGACACTAGAGACATGAATTTTAACTTTCCATTTTTTTAGATTTTTCTAATTAAATTGCTTTGTAAACACTCAAATATGAATAACTGCTGCGTGTTGCCCAAGTTCTCCTATCAGAAGAGAACAATCATCAGTGGCACACTGGTTTAGGAGATTAAGATGACTTTTCTACAAAAGGTTTGTGAGGGTAACTTGCCACCTAGTACAAGGTGGATTAGCAATAGTGTTGTCAATATGGACAATGACCAGGAATTCTTTGAGGTCTAGTTTAAAGTATCTGAAAGGCACCGGAAGCCAGATGCCTACCCCTGTTATTAAGTATATACATTATCCTGATGTCTAGAAATGTATATTTAATCCTCCTTGCTAAGTTATAATAATAGCTGCTAAACTAAACTAAATCTTCACATTTATGTTTGAACATCTTTTGGAATACATGTATATATGAACTAAAAATTTAGTAAAACTGTATGGTTCACCTTCTTTTTACCCTTTTAGCAAACTGGTTGTTCATTTGTTTGTTCATTCATTCATTCATTCATTCGTTCGTTTGTTTGTTCATTTGTTCATTCATTTGTTCATTCATTCATTCATTCAAATTAAAAGCTGGCTAACCCCACAAAACTCTGGATAGCTCCGAATATTAAAATCAAGAAAATAATACGGCAGTAAAAACAAATATTATGCATGTTCAGAAGAAAAGATAGTAATTGAGTAAAATTATACAGGGGCTCTACCATCCTACTCTAAGGATAAGAAAACAGGCATGCTTTCAATGAGCTTTTAAACATTATTTGGGTAGCGGCCATATGGATCTCTAGGACAATTATGTTGCAAATGACCGCTGCCACAACAGAGAAGGTATGTGTCTCAGGTCCTGATATTAATTCATTGAGGAGACCCAGAGTATATCTACCCTGATCTATTCTACAGGGCAAACAGAAACTATTGGAGATAAGTGGTTCCTCAGATAACCAGGCCCTATGTCACTAAGGGCTTTATAGATGACAAGTACTTTTACCCCCAGAAACCAAATACCCATCAGTACAATTCATGGAACAATGGCGTTCCATGAACATAATGAATCATACCCCTTACTATATGCTATATACTAGACCAGATGTAACTTCCAACTAGTTTTCAAGGGCAACCCCAGGTAGAATACATATAAAGACATAAAAGGCCTAGGTAACTGCAGGACTGTCTTCTCAAACATGAGCTAATTCATCTTACATGATCATCCCACGAAAAGCTATTGATTATTCTGTAACATGGTGGGGGAGGGGTTGAGGCCAGGAAACTCTGTTTCACAGTCCTGACTGTCAACTCTGGAAGCCATCTTAAACAGGAAGTTCCTGTCGCTGCCAACTATGACTTGCAATTTTCTTTAAGGGGTTTTTCACATGGGAAATATTTGGGAGGGGAGGTGTGGTGAGGTTCAAGGTCATGGCAGTCTGCATGAGCTTGCGGGTGATGATTGGTTGGGATGGATGATGACCAGGGAGGGGGGTTGGAATTGGGGTTTTGTCTATTGCTAGGGAAACCTTTGAATTTCAGATTCGAGTTTTCCCAGACGTGCCAGTATCTCTTCGACAATAAATGGACTTTTGAAACATGATCGCTTGGAGTTCGTTATTTGGAGGGAGGGTTTCTGGAACCCTGACACTGACCCTGGTTTCTTTCTAATAACATTGGCTCCAACCAATGTTTGGGTTTCTCAAAGACTACAAAAACAGATTTTTTTCAGAAAGCATTCCATGACAAATTACTAATGTTAAAGTGGTTGTTAATTTTAATGGTTAAATCATTTAAAGAAATTGAGTTTACATTTTGATTTCATTGAGCATTTCAATTTATTTATTGGCTGTCAGTGTTTTTAGTTATATGTAGTAAAATATTTAGTGGCTAGCTGAAAAATGCCACAAGTCTTGATAAATTCAGTAGCATGAAAATATAATAAACAAGCAAGCAAGCCAATACATTCCCAATTCCCTTCCAGAAGCTATAATAGCATGCAACATTGCCAAATATGTCCCTGAACAATGATGAAGATGTTGGTAAAATGCCTCCACCAACCTTGGTTGTTCTCTTGTGTGTAATATAATCCTCTTCACTGTCCTGAATGCAATCCAGCTTTTAGGGGATTTCCAAATCCTGTATGTTGGAGGGCTTTGACTACAGGAAGAGGATGTATTTAAAATAATGAATATCCATTTGAACTCATTGATTCATAACAATTCAGATGGGTCACACACACTTTTCTGCCAGTTCTGCTCACGTTCTGATACAGGAAGGCTGAGATATTTGGTCTATTTATTCGGTTTCAGTAGTTCATGGAAGTTTTCCACTGAGGTGACTGAATCAATCTTTTTTGGACTACTCTCAATTTGCAAAGATGCTCTTTGCATAAATCCTTTTTGCCTACTATCCTTCTGAAGTTTAGTATGATTTATTCTATACTAGAGGTAGCCTTGCCAAGATCAGATTCTGTCCATTACAATGTATTGAATGTGACAGGCATTCAAATTCCAAATTCTCTGCACTGATTTCCCTTAAATTTTCTAATCTTTCCCCCTCATGAAAATTTTGTCACCTTCTATTGTAAATTACAAAAGGTGAAGCCTTTTGGATTTTTCCATACAGTATTTATTAAGATCTTTCCTTGGACTAGGCCACAAATTCTTCCACTATCTTCCATGTTTCCATTGCTCATTATGCCCCAAAGGCAAGGGAATGGCTTATCTGATATTTATAGGTATTTCTGTTGTTCTCTTTCCCAGTGGTGCCAATTAACAGCATGGCAGTAACACTTTTATTGCATCAAACATCTGCAGTACAGGGAAATATCACCTTCCAGAAATCAGCAATTATTAAAGATGAAATTATTATTTTTTCGGGAGAAAGAAAGTTTACCGCGTCAGAAAGGTGACCTCTGCATATTACCTTTCTTCTTCCTCTTTGAAGTTCTTAAAACAAACACACTACATGATTCCAAGAGTTGCTCTTCCAAAGTTATCTCTTTCAAGCTTACAAAAGATGTGCAGCCACCAAGATATTTGTCTTCCATAAACAATGGGTACTACCCTAGCCTGCCAACATACAACACAGTACAGCTATCTGCCCACGCCTGTAGCTGATACTGGTGCCAACAGCATGACCTCCAAGATTAACTGCTGTACTTCTTCTGTGTGTTTTGAGTTGAGAATAATATATTTTAGCTCAGCTCACTGGCTTGTATAGCCTCACTCATCCAGATTTATGCCCTAAGTGGTCCTGCAAGATATGCCTCTCTTTGAATGGGGATGTCTGAGCAAATCAAAGCACATTTCCTATGGAAAAATGAAGTGGGTCATTTAATTTTCACTGAAGCTCAATCTTGTTGCATAGCTTTTTGCTTACAGTTGACTGTTTTATAGGATATGAGTAAGATAATTAGTCCAAGTTGTTTTTCTTTTTTACTAATTAAACATAAGCAATCTTCTTTCATTTATTCCCTTTCTGTCTTGATCACTGGAACATGTAAATGTGACTAGAGTGGGTAAGAATGCCTTCATTGGCCTTTAGGGACAAAGACTTTTAAAGAATAGATTGCCCCTGTGACTATGTAAGACAGATGGGGAGGAAGCTAACCACCAGACTGCAAAAAACACAAGTGAAGCGACCCAAACTAATTGATAGCCTCACACTGCAATGAACAAGGACATACATTCAATTTCACAGCTACTAAGATTGTTGGTCACGCAGGTACAAAGAGAGTCAGGGAAATTTTAAAAGCCTAGAAAAGGAGCCCCTTGTCAGTCAACAGGAATGTTGATTTACCACCAGTTTTTCAGGTGCTTAGAAGCTGAAGACTTGGCTGCACAAGGAATCAACAGCCAATTGCTGGCCATCAACATACCAGTTAATGAAGAGGAAGGCACCATATAAATGCAACTCATAGAATAGCCCAAAGCACCTAATCCAGTAGAGAGAAGTTCCGGGAGGATGGGCTCCAACATGAGTCTAAAAGCTCAGAAGATAAAGTTCTGGTGCCAGTGACCAACCAGATTGGATCTTTGCAACTTTTAAGGAGTTTTTAAAGGAATGTGTACAGCTCCTTGCACTGTGAAGCAGAGCACCACATAACAGAAGCCCACTTATTGCCAAAAGAAGGACATGTCGCTATACATGTGTATTAATTAATTAACAGCAATGAACTCCTTTGTGTTTCTCAACCTTAGCTATTTTAAGATGCGTGGACCTCAAAATGCTGGGGAATTCTTGGAATTGAAGTCCATGCATCTTAAAGTTGCTGGAGTTAAGAAACACTGGTCTGTAGCAAAGAAACAAGGACCATTTGAGGAGGAAAGCTATTCAAAAAGTGTGTGAGATTAGGGGGCAAATGGACAGATGTGGGAGAAAAAACTACATTTGAGTTGTTATTATTGTTAGTTGCAAAATTATGTCCAACCCATCGCAACCCCATGGACAACATTCCTCCAGGCCTTTACCATCCTCTGGAGTCCATTTAAGCTCATGCCTACTGCTTCAGTGACTCCAGCCAGCCACCTCTGTCATCCCCTTCTTCTTTTGCCCTCAATCTTTCTCAGCATTAAGCTCTTCTCTGGTGAGTCCTTCCTTCTCATTAGGTGGCCAAGTATTGAGTTTCATCTTCAGGATCTGGCCTTCTAAAGAGCAGTCAGGGTTGATTTCCTCTAGGACTGACTGATTTGATTGCCTTGCAGTCTAAGGGACTCACAGAAATCTTCTCCAGCACAATAGTTCAAAGCCCTCAATTCTTTGGCGCTCAGCCTTTCTTATGTCCAACTTTCACAGCCATACATTGCAACTGGGAAAACCATAGCCTTAACTATACGCACTTTTGTTGGCAGGGTGATGTCTCTGCTTTTTAGAGTGCTGTCTAGATTTGCCATAGCTCTCCTCCATAGGAGCAAGCGTCTTTTAATTTCTTGGTTGCAGTTCCCATCTGCAGGGATCTTGGAGCCCAGGAAAATAAAATCTGTCACTACCTCCATTTCTTCCCCATTTATTTGCCAGGAATTTGCCAGAAACACATACACTACACTAAATGCAAAACTAACAACTTTGAATAGTTTAGAAATAAGAATCAGGCTGAGGACAAAAGCATTTCCTCACTTGTAATAACGAAACTGACCTGGAATTTTAATTTGGAAATTAAACCTGCTAATAGATCTAGATTTTAATCATATAGTAAAATTTCTTCAAGTTGAATATACTTTCCTATGATTCATTATAGGTAGTCCTCGACTTATAACCATTTGTTTGGTGACTTTTCAAAGTTACAACTGCACTGGAAAAAGTGACTTATAACCGTTTTTTACACTTATGACCTTTGCAGCATCCCTGTGGTCACATGATCAAAATTTTGTCACTTGGCATGTATTTATGACTGTTGGGGTGACCCTGGATCATGTGATCCCCTTTTGTGACCTTCTGACAAGCAAAGTCAATGAGAAAGCCAGATTCACTTAACAACCATAGTATTAGCTTAACAACTGCAATAATTGACTTAACTGTGGCAAGAAAGGTTATAAAATGAGACAAAACTCACTTAACAACAGAAATGTTGCCTCAATTGTCATAAGTCTAGGACTACTCATAATCAAAGAACCATCTACTTCTAGAATAATAAAATAACCATTCCTCCTTTACCAGAAGCTATTAGGTCATTTTTTTAAAATGCAGCACGTTATTCCGGAAAATGTTTTGCCAGTGGCTGGAAACACGTGTTGTGGAAGTGACTAAAGCAGGGAGAGGCCTGGCAGATATGACAAAATAAACTGCACAAGAGGTGCATTTTGGCAACTGGTTGAAAAAATAAGGAACTCAGCAAAGGTTTGACTGTTTCATCCAATTTCAAAAGAACTGCTGCTGAGGTGCTTGCTTGCTTATTTATTTATTTAGGCATAAATGCTAATTCAAAATATTCATCGTACAAAAAATATTTCCAAAACAAACTTACCTGCTGGAGAAACATGGGGACAACTACTCATTTTTAAGAGTTTCAGGGTATCACTGTTGTTAGCCACCAACACCTTGAGAGATGGATCATCTACTGGCGTATCGTCTATCTTGAGTGAAGAAAGGGATTTGGAGTTTATAAACACCACAGTTAGGGCTGAAACGAAGTGTGACTGTAAAAAAAGAGAAAACATTGAAATCAAGAAACGGAATTTAATAATCCCATTCTAAAATGAAGTTTATCCACAGAAAATAAAAGCAAACTTCCAAAAACTCAAAGTACGACATATTTTTCAGCTTCTCAAAATAATATATTGTGCATTTAAAAAAAAATTCTGGGTTTGCTGATTAGATTGGTATGGTGTTATAAAACTAACTAGTACATAGTATTATATAAAAGTAAGAAGTTGAGATTTCATTCTACTGCAGCAAAAGGAGTCAGAAGTCATTATGCTATTTTTTCCTTTCCCCCCCTCTGTCCTACATTTTTGCCTCGTCCCCCTTTCCTTCCCTATTTTACCTTTGTCTTTCTGTATATTTGTGTATTTAGATGCTTTGTTAAAAATAATAAAATTTTGAACCAAAAAAAATATCAAATTTATTTTGCATTCATCAACATAAAAGAATCAAGACACAAAGCGACAAACTCATTAAGGAAAGGTTTTAAGCAATGGAGAATTCCCAGGGCAGTAAGGCAAACAGGATACAGTAACAGAAAAGAGAATGTCCTTTCTTCCCTGGTAGGACAGAAGCCCAATTTCTCTTCCAACCCTCTGTTCATTACACTGGATTAAATCCACAGATACCCATCTTGTGACACGAGAAACCCCGGTCTCAACCTTTTTAGCCACACTTCAACACATGGCCTTTTCAGAACGGTGGGGCTGCCACAGGCAGCCAGACCAGACCAGGCCTACACTTTGGCTACTAGGAACTACAATCCAGTGCAGTCTGAAACCTTGGTAGATGCCAAGAGGGCAGATTGTGGGCTCTTGCTAAAAGAAGCAGGATTCTTTTTCAGCAGCACCAGGCCTTCCTGTCAGGGTGTGCCCAGAAGGTGGTGCCATGAATCTGCGGTTCTGTATCTAGGCTGTAGCTCAGAGCTGGCCTCTTCTGCCGGCTGACATCCATGTGAAACCATTCAGAGCTTGGGAAGAGGAGGAGGATTAACTCCCCACCTTCCAACTTCAAGGGAGCCCTGCCCAATTATTTACCGCTTCAAGGTACTGGTCACCACCTTTAAAGCACTCCACGGCATAGGACCTACGTACTTGCAGGAACGCCTCCTGC
>JANHFK010003930.1:53971-64349 GCA_036250565.1 Sibynophis collaris | reverse complement strand
CCTTCCTTCCTTCCTTCCTTCCTTCCTTCCTTCCTTCCTTCCTTCCTTCCTTCCTTCCTTCCTTCCTTCCTTGTGTGTGCCTTCAGGTCATTGTTGAATCCTGCCAATTTTTCTTGGCAAGATATCAGAGGTTGCTTGTCATTGCCTGCTTCTTAGGGCTGAGATTGAGTGACTGGCCCAAGATTATCCAGATGGCTTTGCGCCTAAGGCAGAAATTGAACTCATGGTCTTCCTGTTTCTAGCCAGATGCCTTTACCATGAGGCCAATATGGCTCGCTCTCTAATATGCTCTCTAGCCAATGATAGATGTTCTCCTGTTGCTGGACATGTTTCTGAGTACGATCAACAGAACTGGTAAAATCTTTTGATCTGTCAAGAATTATTACCATCTTCATCCACTGGAGTTCGGAGGAAACAGTTTACAATTACTGACTGGTGAGATATTAAATTCTGTCTAATGTGTTCATTAGTATAAAACAGAGTTTAACCATTTATATTATAGTAGTTAATTAAACTGTCTCCTGGCACTGGCTTACAGTGTCTATTCTGGCTGGCAGAAGCTTTGTAAAGTCCCAGACAGAGATTTCATTCATCCCAGCTTCACCAGATTGCTTTAACAGTAAATACATGGCATTTGACTTAAGCTAGTGCCTCTCCATATCCTATGTCACTTTTTAAATATTTTTCTTCCTAACTATGGAAACAGCATTTGCCTTATTACAGCAGTGGACAATCATTAGGTCATCAAAATTGACATTTCTAGGAGAATAGAGCTCCACACAATGGATAAATCAATTGAAAGAGCTTGGGGATGGGAGAGTGAAGGTTTGGAGGGTTTTGTTTTTACTATGACGTACTGACAATATTTTAAGGGCTTGCGCTACAGTTTGCCCATGTTTTCTACTTCAAATTGGCAGGAAATCTTAGTTTTCAGCTGCCATAACCAGAAGGCATTCCAATTACTGTAAAAATGGGACTTGAAGTGAAAGCAAGACTGCATAATGAAACATGTTGAAACAAGGAATTTAAATCATGCCTGCCAGGGTTTTTTATTTTTCTGTCTCTGAATCTGCTTGTAATTTTTGTGATCCATCGATCTATCAATTCTTTTCACCTTATTTCAAAGTTAGTAAAAGCCGTTTCAGAACCCGGAGGGGAGGGGGATTAATATTATTAGCAAGGTAGAGAAAGCATACAGAACAAGGCATCTGTACAGTATTCTTTTTCCTTTATAAAAAATATCATGAGGCACCATTGTGCATGTGTGTATGTATACCGATGCATGCATATATGGTGTGTGACATGGTTGATGTGAGTGGAAACAAGAAAGAAGAGTACTTGGAATGAATGAATGAATGAATGAATGAATGAATGAATGAATGAATGAATGAATGAATGAAGAGTACACAGAATTTTGAGACATTGCACAGCTCTATTTCTCAAAGCTGGATCTCTGAGAGAAACATTTTTGGGAATGTTTTTCTCCATAGATCCAAGCTGGATCCAATTATATTAAACCAGAACGTTTCTTTAAACATCCTCTCCTCTCCCACCAAATTATGTCCCACTGCGATCCGTCTTTGGACAGGTTTTGCTGATAGACAAAGTACAATACTCTCTACCCAATTTCAGTCCAGTGTTCTATTGGAAAGAATAATAAGAACTTTCAGTTTTCCTGAAAGTGTGTTCCACATTTTGTGCAACAGTAACAACAAAGTATGTGAAAGATAATTCGCTATATTTTAGAAATGAAATGAGGTCACATCTGTGATATCTTCAGTAACAGCCTTAACCTTAGCAAGCCCTGGAGGTTTTTTTTACAAGTCCCCTGCATTTGTGATATTACTGCACTGGAAGTTTTACTCTTAAAAAAGTTGTCCTTACTTTAAAGGGCCTGCTCTTTCTTTAATTTATGCTGATACTTTATATTGCATAAGAAGCCTCTGGAATAATCAGAGTTTTTTGAATGAGATCTATTTTATGGAAGGTTTTTTTTTTTGTAGCTGTAGCAGTAGCTTCCTTCCCTCCATTTTCATTTGAATAAGTAAAATCGTAAATTAAAAATGGGAAAGAGGTAAGATGGGAAGCTCAGTGCGAGGGACATAGAAAATGTGTTGTTACAGAAACTTCCTTTTAGATGAATGATTCAAGGATATGTCAGCTGAAATGAACTCCTCTCATACCTTTCCCATCTGCAGCTCTGAAAGTGCAAAGCAGTGGGGAGAACAGCCTGAGAGTTGCTCATTAATTTCCCAGAAAAAAAGCATATGTACCAGTGTTGGGTTTCTACCGGTTCGCTCTGGATCTTGCGAACTGGTAGTAGCAGCGGCGGGAGGCTCCGCCCACCCAGCCAGATGCCATTACAGATGTTCTGCACATGCACAGAAGTGCCATGTGTGAGCGAAGCAAGCGCAAATGTGCGCTTCTGTTGTGAACCGTTAGGGAAGGTAAGTGGAACCCACCACTGATATGTACCCACCACTAGATTGAAACAATGGCTACTACAGCAGCCAAATGATGCAGTGATTCAGCATGGATATAAATTTTCAGAAAGTGAGTTGCACTTTTGTGGAAATAAGTCTGTTTCCTTGACTCTGAACAAGCATGCAGAGAAGCAACTTTTGGAAATACCTCTCCTACTCTTAGCTCCTCTAAATTTGGGTAGCAAAGGAAACAAAATCCCAGCTTGTGGTTTCTCATTTAATCCGACCTGCATTTCTACTCAGTGTATACATATACCAAAGACACCCAAGCATAAGCATATATGCAAACATTCAGGGGCTAGAATTCTATCAAGAAATTTTGGGTATTGTTGTTTAAATACCAGTATATGCTACTTCTTGAAATAGGAAACACCAGTCAGGTATTATATAAGTAGATGTGGAACCAAGATATCCATTTCAAGGAGGAATGGCCATGGAGAGAGGATCCCAGCAGCTGGAGAAAGCTCAGAGTAGCCTGAATCGTCTAACAGGAGCTGGACAATTCCCAATGCCATCACCAATATTGAGGTATCATAGATCATTCATATGGCAAGAAGACCTTGTCAGGAGAGAAAGCAAGGTGCTACATAAAAAACAGGAAGACCTGAATGCAAATATATACTAGCTCTGCAGTGGGCTGGAGATGTGATGGTGACATCATCAGGATAGTTCTTTGAAAAGAGTGAATTAAATATGTTTCTGCTGCAGTTAGCAGAACACCAAGATCTTCACATACAAAAAGACTCTATTTTTAAAGTAATCATGTTCCTTTCAGTTCATGTAAAACACAGGGCAATGATGAAAAGCAACAAAGCCATTCAAAATACGATGTACGGTAATTTAGTAAGAGCTGGATGTCAGCCTGGTTTGCTCTCCAGACATGTAGGTTATTAATTGCCAGGTTTCCCAACTCTCATTGCCATTGATAAGAATTCGAGGGGTTGAAATCCATGCATCTGGATAGTACCCAAGTTGGAGAAGATTGAGATAGAGTTTCAATCTTCCACTTGATCCTGCTTAGTTTCAGGGCTCCAAGACAGATTTGGAGCAGTGCTGAAGCTGAACATCAGTTAATGTCCTTAAAACTTAACATTTCAAATCAACTTCAGTTGTATACTTAGTATTTGGTAAAATGTATTTAAAATTTTCAATCTCTGTATTCTGACCAAAGGAAAAAAGAGAAAAAACAACCAAGAAAAAAACTTTTAAATGAATTTTTATTATGTAAAATATGCATAAGATCAACTTTATCATTTATCATATATTTTAGCATTTAATATATGCATAAGATCATGCTTTCTGTAACTAGGCTTCTTTCAATGCTGGTGGATAAAAAGAAATAGCAGGAGAAGCTTTGTTGACATATCTAACTCTAATTTCTTGCATTTCTAATAAATAATGATGGCCAAGATAGTCTAAACAATTCATAATCAAGAGGTATGATGATGTACATTGTCATTAATATGGTGTGTATCTGTGTCTCCCTGTTTGAAAAGTGGGGTAGTGTTGCTATTATGTTATGTTTTGAACACAAGATGGCACCACAAGAACATTATTTCTAAACACTTTCTCCCAGCTATATGTATTTTCTGTAGGCACAATATTTTTTTTTAATGTCTTTTCCAAATCTTTTCAAAGTTATGTAAAGTGGTGATATTTTTACATCAAGATCTGTGGTGCCAATATTTAGTGTATACTGTATTTTAGTAGGCAAATCATTAGGGCTTTCTAGTGCATTAATCCGAAGACAAAATCTGTGGCGTGAAGACCCCGACTGCAATTTTTTAAAAACAAGATTTTTTTTTCCTGGAACCCCACTAACTTTGCAGAGGATATCTGTGCAGTTATGGGAGGAAACACATCTTTAAGGATGTTCACAGAGCCAGCTTTTAATAGGAACTCAAGGTAATAGTTGTGATTGTAAATCCCTAACTGAAATAAATCAAAACACACTGAAAACTCAGAGGTTTCTGCAAAGTGAACAAGAACAATATGTTCTTTTTGCAAAAAAAGTCAGAGAATATGGAGATTCAAGAATAGTTAGGTTCCAGGTAATGCCATAACAGCATACATAGAGGCAAAGATAAGGAATTAGAATTTAGACTGCCACAGAGCTGTTGCTTCTTTCTTATATAGTCTTGACTATAATTTGATTAATTAATTGAGTTGTGTTTTTTCCCCCCTTTCAACTAGTTAGCTTGGTTTCCTTTGTTCTTAATTTGGAACCTGTCTCTGAGTTCAGAACCTTGGTTAGCTTAGTTTACAGCCTATATCTATGTTTCCTCGGGTGCATTATCTTCATTTAATTTCCATGAAGATTCAGGCTGATTCCCTAAGAAAGAATTAGGAAATAAGTGCTTCATGAGCTTCCTCTTATACCAAGATCTTTCTTCTTTTGAATACAAATTGCTTTACAGCCCTGGAATTTTGCATGGACTCTGTGCTTTAAATGTCTAATACGGATATAAAAACAAAATAACATGTCATTCAAGTGATAGCCCTTGGAGTGCTGTTCATTCTTTAGTTTTGTGAAACCATAATTAATTATTTTGCATTTTTATTTCCCATTCACAGATGCTTCTTTTCCTCATTTGTCCTAACATTGTGGGTCAGGGAGGGTTATTTGTGAAGAATTAGTAACATTTCTGGTTTAATCTCTGTTAAAGAAACCATAAATATTTACCACCTATATCAGGGTTGTCTAAAGTGGTCAACATTGATTCTCAAGAGTTGATGGGACTTCTAAAAGGGAATATTATTAAGGTTTGTTGCACAGTCAGCCATACATTTAGACTGAACCTGCCATTTTTATCCACCTATTGAGTCCTTCCCAAGTACCTTGATGATTAAGATGATTAAGGGCCTTGAGACAAAAACAGATGAAGAATGGTTGCAGGAATTGGGCAAGTCTAGAGAAAAGAAGGAGGGGGGGTTGTTAGCAGTATTCCATTATTTGAGGGGCTGCCACAAAGAAGAGGGGGTCAACTTGTTTTCCAAACCACCAGAGAGTAGGACAAGAAACAATGGGTGGAAACTAATGAAGGAGAGAAGCAATCTGGAATTTAGGAGAAACTTCCTAACTGTTAGGACAATTAACCAGTGGAACAGCTTGCCTTCAGAAGTCATGGGTGCTTCATCACTGGAGATTTTTAAGAAGAGAGGACAGCTACCTACGTGAAATGGTATAGGATCTCCTGCTTGAGCAGGAGGCTGGATTAGAAGACCCCTAAGGTCCCTTCTATTCTGATTGATTGAAACCTGGGATAAGAAAATAATGATGATGATGATGATGATGATGATGATGATAATAATAAATTTTATTTTTATACCGCCCTTCTCCCTGTTGGGACTCAGGGTGGTGAACAGTCCAATAAAACATACAGAAAACACAGAAACATACAAGGTAAAAAGCCCCATTTAAAATAATTAAACAAATGACTGCATTAAAACCCCAAGGGGAAACCTAAAATCAAGGAACCCACACCCGCTCTAAAACCCAGTTTAAAACCCCAAATTTAAAACTCACGAAAGGCCGGCCAGAGTGAAAAGATGGGTTTTGAGGGCTCGACGAAAGAGGCGCAGGTCTGAGATAGTTCGTATCTCGGGGGGAAGTTCGTTCCAGAGAGTCGGTGCAGCCACAGAGAAGGCTCTCCCCCTGGGGGTCACCAACCGACACTGCTTGGTCGATGGCACCCTGAGGAGGCCCACTCTGTGGGAACGCACCGGAGAAGTGAAACGTCTTCAAAGAAAAACCAGAAAGCCCAGTTGCCTCTTGAAAAAGCATCTTTGGGATTCCCACCAGGAGTGGGTTCTACTTACCTTCACTACCGGCTCGCAAAGGGAACGTTTGCTCACACGCAGTGCTTCTGCGCATGCGCAGAGTGTCCATGATGACATCCGGGCGGGTGGGCGGAACCTCCCATTGCATTTACTACCCACAACTGATTCCTACCCAAAGGCACACTTTGGGGAAGTAATCATTAGACTTCCTTACTGTATATCTCTGGTAAATTCCAAGGATACAATCTCTAATTTCCCATTTATGGGTCAATTATTTTCAGGAGTACCCTCAGATTGGGATCAAAAAACCAAATTGACAGCTGCAATGGTGCAATTCAAATTTCACCTGTTTTTTGACCAAACTTTGAAGACATCTTTGATTATTGTAGGAGCTTGAATTCAGATAGCACCAAAACTGTAAGCTGAAGGGATGTACCGGTAGTTCCCTGTTTATTTTTCTCTCCTTCTGTTGTGCCAAGATCAACAATGCCACAGTCAGGAAACATGGCTGGATCAAATTCTCATCACATTCTATCAAATATCCCATCAGAGTAGCCTCCTGGATAGGTACAAGATATGAGCTGGTCTCAAGCGAATTGTGTGAGCCAAACACCATTGGTCTTTAAATAGCTAAATGGAGGAATTATTTTACGCAACAGCAATTGCATTTATTAAAAGAAATGATTGCTTATCTTGTAATGCAGCATATCTTGATTACTAAGGTGAAAGATAGAGATTAAGTTTCTACGCATAATTTTATGTTAGGGTTATTAGCGTTATATAAACTTGTTTGAGATGGGTGGCCACTGAAATTGGAAAAATAAATAAACATTAGGTTTATATTCCTTTCTCTGATTGAAGTCTTTTGGAGTTTCATGTTAAAAATGTCTGGCTTGTTCCCAAATGTAACTCTGGGCTCCTGCCAGGTATGATTTAAATCAGGGGTGTCCAACCTTGGAAACTTTAAGACTGGTGGACTTCAACTCCCAGAATTGCTGGGGAAATGCTGGCTGGGAAATTCTAGGAGTTGAAGTCCACCAGTTTTAAAACGCCAAAGTTGGACACCCCCCTGATTTAAAATGTAAAAAGGGGGTCAGAGCACAGCAGTGCTTTCAAAGACACTTCCCGGTATTATTTGTGCACAATTTGAAGAAAATCTGTTTCCCAAGGGAGATTTATAGCCTCCTCAGAAGCTGCCTGAAGTTCACACAGGAGGGGGTGAGCATTTCTCTTGAGAAAGAACTTTCCCTCACGATGTGGTGGGACAATAATAAATGGAACAGGATTTCCAGCAGCTGCCTTTTGTTTTTTTTCCACCGTGTTTTGATGGGCAGCTGTTTTTTCAACCTCCTCCCCTTGTTGTGAAAGGGAAAAAGTCACCTTGTTTTAATTTTGGACTGAAAATAAAACTGTGTGGATCCTGATTGGGATATAGGTATAGTCCTTGACTTACAACCCATGTGTTTAGTAACTGGGGAAAAAAAGGAACTTATCATTTTTCATACTTATGACCAATGCAGAATCCCTGTGGTTGCCTGATAAAATTCAGACACTTGGCAAGTGGCATGTATTTATGACGGTCACAGTGTCCTAGGGTCATGTGATCACATTTTGCAACCGTCTGACAAGCGAAGCCAGACTCGCTTAACAACTTTGGGTAGAAAGGTTGTAAAATGGGGCAAAACCTCATTCCCACAACTGTCTTGCTTAGCAAGGGAAGTTGTGGGCTCAGTTGTGGTTGTAAGTTGAGGACTATCCATATTCTGAATTAGTGACTAAGGTTTGAACTTCCCTCCCATTCTCGCCAGGTGATAATTTGGAGCTTGCAAACAAGCTGGCAACCGGTTTTATACTCATAGTTTACACATATCTCCCTCTGACAGCTATCACTTCTTCATTTGCTGAAAGGTTGTTTCTTCCTCATAGGGATTTCTGCACTAATCTCCATTTACCTAACATGTCCAGCTCCTGCTAAAGAACTTCCTTTTTACTGAGTTAGTTTGGTTCCTTCTCCAGATCCGGGTGCAGTTCGGTTTGAACCATCTCCCTAGAAATAGTTTCAAACTAGAAAAAGTGCAGAAAAAGAGGCATCGTAAAGGCAATAGTTTGGTCTAGTAACGCCTCAGGCTAGAAAACAGGAGACAGCGAGTTCTAGTCCTGCCTTAGCCAGAAAAGCCAACTGGGTGATTTTGGGCAAGTCTCTCAGGCCTACCTACCTCACAGGGTTGTTGTTGGGGGTGGGGAAGAGGAGGAGGAAACAGTATTAGATCTGTTCGCCACGATGAGCTGTTTGTGAAAAACAACAACCCATAAAGGTGGGATAGAAATCCATAAAAATAAAAATCATAACCATCAGGGTGATGAGTAATCTTTCCTAGGAGGCTTTTAAAGCAAAATGTATATTTATAATTGGAGGGAGTTAGGATAAGGGCAAATAAATGGAGGAAGAAGTTTTGTCTTTGTTTTTATTAAGAGTCCTCTTTCTTCAAGGCTGATCCGTTGAGTGGTGCGTGGTATCAGTGGATTGATCCAGAAACAGATGAGCTGTTCTTTAATTCTTTGTCACCGCCTATTTCATCCTCTTTAATATCCCCCCTTTTTTCTACTTTCTCTTGCTGGTACAGACACATGACCACAATATAGCCCAAAATTGTTTAATCTGGTTATTCCTAATCTAAAGAAAAGATGGATTAGGGGTGACATAACAGTATTTCAATATTTGAGCCTGCCACAAAGAAGAGGGGTGAGGGTCAACTTATTTTCCAAAGCACCAGTAGGCAAGACGAGAAACAATGGATGGAAACCAGGGTTGAAATTCAGCAGGTTCTGACAGGTTCTGGAGAACCGGTAGCAGAAATTTTGAGTAGTTCAGAGAACCGCCAAATGCCACCTCTGGCTGACCCCAGAATGGGGTGGGAATGGAGATTTTGCAATATCCTTCCCCTGGAGTGGGGAGGGAATGGGGATTTTGCAGTATCCTTCCCCTGGAGTGGGGAGGGAATGGAGATTTTGCAATATCCTTCCCCTGGAGTGGGGAGGGAATGGGGATTTTGCAGTATCCTTCCCCCAGGAGTGGGGTGGGAATGAAGATTTTGCACTATTCTTCCCATGCCATGCCCACCAAGTCACGCCACGCCCACCAAGCCACGCCCACAGAACTGGTTATAGAAAAATTTGGATTTCACCACTGATTTTATCTCATCTCCCTAAAGGACATTTCTAAGAAACTCTATAGGCAGTTTTCCCAAGCAAGCTTATTTACTTATTGAAACAAATTTATGGCTACCCATCCTGCTACAACAAGTCTAGGCAACCAGCAGTGAATTATTTTTTTTTAAAAAAAATTGCAGTAACCAAATAATTACAAAAAGAAGTTATAGTGATATATCATGTTCCAGAGGTCCCAACAGAACCTTCCCTTTTGTAAATCATTAGAAAAGAACAGACAATCAACGCAAATGGCTAAAGGATAAATCTGGTCTTTCATACTTTATGGAAGGTCAAAAAAGGTGGAGATCATCATTCTGATTTGGGGATGCTATATCCAAGCCAGACACCATGACAGAGAAAGTACCCAGAGCATGCCAATGTTGTTCACTCTTTTGGAACAAGCAGAAACAATCAGAGGCAGGGGGTCCTGCAAATATTGAGACTCTGAGCCATGTACTACCTTATAAGTGATAACCATCGCCTTGAATTGTTCCTGAGGGTTCCTGGAAGCCACTGCAATTCAGGGACCAATGATGTTATATGAGTATACTGCCCATGTTACCACCTTCATGGCCCACTCAGCTTCTGGATGTTCTTCAAGGACAGCCTCATCTGCAGATCTTTACAATAATCCACACAGAAGGTGATTAAGGCTTAGGTTACCAATCTAGAAAATGGGTCCTTGAATCTGAAGATGTTTGAAATTGCCTAGCACTGATGATGTTACCTAGATTGGGTAATGAAATGTCCGCAAGACAACAACCAAGCTCAGAGAGTACCAAGGACACACACACCCCTGCTTGTAATATATTATCCTCTCAGGAAATTATGAATAACAGGATTAAAATATCAATATCCCTTGACTAACATGCAACTTAATGAAGGTAAAAATGAAAACATAATTC
>JANHFK010003930.1:0-20296 GCA_036250565.1 Sibynophis collaris | reverse complement strand
CAGCTCGCGCAGGAGAGGTGTTACACGGGAGCATTTTGGCGCTCCCATAATCCCCCGCGCGGCCGTGTTCTGGACCACCTGTAGCCTTTTATTGTTCTGGACCACCTGTAGCCTTTTATTGTTGGGAAATGGGAAAGAAGATCGCAAATGGCAACTATCTGACCCTCGACGCTACAACATCATAATTACGAGCTGGGCACCCAGATTGTGATCACATCACAGTGTGGATGCCTCAGTGGATGGTACTCAGAGGACCAGTGATAAGTACCACTAGTTTAGCACCATCACAAGTTTGAACAGTCACTGAACAAATAATTGTTAATTGAGGACCACCTGTATTATGGAACTCTCTCTGTGGCTTATATTACTCATAGGATAAACACTTGGACTGGAGCCTTTTTCCTGTTTCATAGGTTTAATTATCTCAGTAATTTATCTGAGAAATAAAATTGCAGCTAAAAGGCAACTTGGAATAATAATCTTGTATAAAAGTAGTTTAAGTCAGTAAGCTAAGTATTGCAATTCAGAATATTCTTTTAAAAAGATTTTAGTGAGTCAGAATCATGATATATCTATCCTGAGTATCGTTTATAGCAGGTACAGTGTAATAACTATTTCAGTCAAAAGGCTGGCAATATACACTTTTGCTGTATGATTTAGTGAATACTCTGTTTCAGGGGCATAAAGCAGAAATTAGCACACATAAAATGGAAAGAACTTGGGGAAAGTGAATAAAATATACTTCTACAAAAGAATAACCATTTCTTTGCTTGTAATTATAAAGGATGTAAATGGAAATTAAGAATGACTTTGGACAATTCTTCAATTTTTATTTTAATAATATGGAACTTTCCGTAATTTATAGCTAATGGCCCACACTGTACCTTTAATGAGTAAATCAGGATGATACATACCAAGCATTCCAATAGAAGAGACTATCTGTAGCTCAGGATTGAACTGCTGAGTCCTTGATGCTCTCTAAGATTGGTTGTTTGCTTGCAGACATTTCATCACCTGGCTAAACTCAATGCACTAGTCGGATAATGAAATGTTTGCAAGCAAACAACCAAACTCAGACAACACCAAAGTCTCCATATATCAACCATTGTTTTTAACTTTGAAAGGTACAGCTGTTAATAAAATTAAAAAACAATAATAGCAACATTTCATCAGAATAAAATTTTGTGAGGTGTTTTTCTAGTTTTTTTTCTTGTGTTTAGATTTCATCCCTTGGAAAGTGTGTGTGTGTTATTAATTAAGTGTTTGACATACTTATAGGGAAAATGAAGTAGAAGAAGTTAAGGAAGAAGGTCCTAAAGAAATGACTCTTGATGAATGGAAAGCTATTCAGAATAAGGATCGTGCAAAAGTTGAATTCAACATCCGTAAACCAAATGAAGGTGCTGATGGACAATGGAAAAAAGGCTTTGTTCTGCACAAGTCGAAGAGTGAGGAGGTAGATACAACTTATTTTTATTGTTTGTTTATACAATAATTGGCTTACGACAGTGTAACCATGTGTTTTCTAAATCAGATTTCAGAAACAAGCAGGTATTTAGTTAACTAAGCATTGCCAATTTTACTTTGAAACACAATTTTATATCCTTTGCAATTGAAAAATTTAAAAACACAATTTGCAAAATCTTGGATTGTGATATTCCAGTGTTTAGACCCTCATAGACTTTCTAAAAAAAAAAAATCACCTAATATTAGCTTATAATATGGCAGGAAAAAAAAGATTAATACATGACTAGAGAATGTAACATTAAATGTAAATGAAATCAGTGTTAACTTTTGTCTAGGTTTCATGATTTTGTTTGTCAATAACTGTTTTTCCTATCTGCAGGCTTAAGTGGAGCTTTTAGCCCCTAAAAATTATATTTATATTATATTTATATTATATGGAGAATACATTCTAGTTTTTTAAATTCAGTTGGCTAGTGGGATGTGGGCAATGCATATAAATCTCAACCCTAGAACAATTTGTGGAGTGTTTTACTGAATAATTATTTAGACATGTATTTAATTGTATTAAAATTTACATGAAAAGTAAACTGTAAAATTTAAGACCATTTAATTGCATTCTGCATCTTACTTTTCTATGATAGCTTTCTGTCCAAAGTAACATTGTGAATCTGCTTTTCTTACTTGTCCTTTTTATGGAGAGTTACAAGTAGTCCTTGACTTGCAGCCATTCGTTTAATGACCATTTGAAGTTACAACAGCATGGAAAAAAGGGACTTATGATTGTTTTTCATACCTATGACCATTGCAGCATCCCCATGATCACACGATCAAAACATTTACTATTGGCAACTGGCATTTATTTTTGATGGTTGCATTGTCCTGGATTATATGATCCTCTTTTACGACCTTCTGACAACCAAAGTCAATGGGAAAACCAGATTCATTTAACAACCACATTACTAATTAACAACAGCAGTGATTCACTTAACAACTGTGGCAAGATACGTAAAGTGGGTCAAAACTCACATAAGTATCTTGCATAACAGAAATTTTGTCATTAGTTGACTACCTGTATGTTTATTGGAGATATTGCTAAAAATCAGAACATCTTGAAAATATCAAGCTATTTGGTTTTTTTTTATTTTTCTTTGCTCCTCTGTTTCTCAGTAGCAAAGTTGATCCTTCGTTTGTGTTTTTTTAAAGGCATGAGCTCCATTCTTTTCACTAGGGATAATTTATATAGGAGAATGGTGTGAATTGTGATCTAAAGCTGTATTTTAGAGTTCAGCACTTCCTTTTAACACACATACCTTGAAGTGACTTTTTTTTCTCCTAAAAGTGATCTTGATGCTTATGCTTATATGTATTAATTTTATTAAACATGCTTGAATCCTAATGCCATAACATCCTCTTTACTTGTGCTGGTTTTGGATTTTTCTTGGTATATGTTTAAAAATAGTAGTCCTCGACTTACAACCATTCATTTAGTGACCATTTGAAGTTACAATGACACTGACAAAAGGACCTATGACCATTTTTCACAGTTACGACTGTTGCAGGATCCCAGTGGGATCAAAATTCAGGCACTTAGCAACTGACACGTGTTTATAACAGTTGCAATGTCCTTTGTGACGTTCCGACAAAGTCTATTGAAGCCAGATTCACTAAGCAACCATGTTACTAGCTTAATAACTGCAGTGATTCACTTGACGACTGTTGCAAGAAAGGTAAAATGGAAAAACTCATTTAACTGTCTTGCTTAGCAACAGAAATTTTGGGCTCAATTATAGTTGTAAGTTGAGAACTACCTGTATCTTGCATCCTACAGTTTTCCCTGCTTAATTGTGGAATTAGTTACTCATGTGGCAGTCTCATTGTCTTTTGTTTTTATTCCTTGCACAATGATGTACAACTTACTTCAGACAAAGGGGATGTCAGAGATGCAGGGGAGTCAGCTGGAGCCCAATGAGGTACTTTACGATTTATCTTTACCTAATGAATAAGAAACTCGAGTTCAAATTTGAAGATATTTTTAAAGAAAACCATTGAAAGTGTCAATAAAACTGTTGATGAATTCATTAATACTTTTTTTGTAACCAGTTTGATTGCTGACCAATCAGCATTTGTTCCTTTTTGTGCCAACCTGCTTCCCATGAGTTCAACTAATTTTAGTTTCTGAAGCCCATATTTTTATCATGACTGTAAACATCCATGGGCAATACTCCAATTGTCTGATTTTTTTTCCTGAAGAAAAAAGTTTTGAAGGGATTTCAGTATTTGATTCCAGTTATTAGGTTGATCTGTGTTCCTTTTTTATTATTAGATGTATTCATTGTCAGCTGTTAAGGAATAGTACTATAACATTGTCACAATGTCTGCTTCTCCTGTTCAAATAGTTTGTTGTGGCTAATGTAGCTGAAACCATTTCAACCAAGTGCATATTGGCAGACTTTATGGAGGTCAGTTGTCCCATTCACAGATTAGTATGCTTCAAGTTCATTTTATTTGGATTTTAACTGATTGTATAATTTTCTTGGTTATGGTCTGCTTATATATTATGCGTCTTTCAGTTGATCTTACTGATTATTCATTTGCAGTAAGACAAATTATTCGGCAGGTAATGAAGAGGAAATTGGGTTCTGCGAAGAGCTTTAGGGTAACCTGTGCAATAGTAATTGAGAATAACAGTCTCTTATAGTTCTTACAGGAATATGGTACAAACCCAGTTTATAAATGTGCTCTAGGGCAGTCTCATTTGTAAAATAAGCTATTTAAAATATAATATATACTTGCTATCAGTTGATATTGAGATCTGGCATTTTCTTTTAATTATGTTTGATCTATAGA
Organism: Sibynophis collaris; assembly: GCA_036250565.1. Lineage (NCBI taxonomy): Eukaryota > Metazoa > Chordata > Lepidosauria > Squamata > Sibynophiidae > Sibynophis > Sibynophis collaris. The sequence goes on along the minus strand of JANHFK010003930.1, from coordinate 15,982 downwards.
AGATAGGACAATTTTTAATCAAGTGTTGAGTTTTGTGTGTTCTGATTCGCTTTCTTTGTATCTAGGTAATTGAATCTTCTTTGCAAATCCAGAGCTCTTAGCTGGAGTTGTGGCATAATATTTCAGAGTTTAATAATTATAGGGTTCCATAGCTTCATCTGTTAAAAATGCAGTTTTGACACACATTTGACAATATTCAAATGTTGTTCCTCATTCCATTCGAATATTGATTTGTCTGGTTTGCAGCCTTTTATTTAAGTAATATGGATAAGTGCTATATAATTTTCTGTTTTTGAATGAAAATAAATTTTAAGGCATACCAGTTGAACCTGAATTACTTGATTTCATTATAGCCTCATGCTGAGGACTCTGTAATGGATCACCACTTCCGCAAGCCAGCAAACGATATCACATCCCAACTGGAGATCAATTTTGGGGATCTTGGTCGTCCTGGGCGTGGTGGTAGAGGTGGAAGAGGCGGTCGTGGGCGTGGGGGAAGGGCTAACCGTGGAAGCAGAACTGACAAGGTAATAACTGACTATGCAAATAAAATGTCAACTGAGGCAAATGTTTTATGGAACTGAGCTGCTTCTAGAAATGGTGCACAACATTGCAAGCCTAGCCTGCACAACTTTGTAAAAATAAAGTTATATCTGAAAGAGTAAGAAGTTTAACTTTAGGGAATATGTTTATGTAATAGTTTTATGGCTGAAAAGTCAAATATATTAGCTTTTTCTCAGTTTCGCTTAAATGAATGGAATAGGGTGTGAGAACTAGATAACTTCTTAAAAAGATAATTTCCCTTCCATTTAAGTTGCAGCCGACTCTCCTTCCCCTTCCTCCCAAATTGTAGCAAGGGGGAGTAAGTTAAGCCCTTTTGCATGCACTAAAGCTACTTCACTCAATTTTTGATATTTCCATAATACGTATTACATGATCTCAGAGTTACAGATAACCAAAGTTTCTTTCAAATATAAAATTTTCTAATTTATGAAATTAATTTCTTAGTTCCATTCTGTTTTGCATACTTTGAAATTTAAAAAAATGTTATCCTAGTTAACAATAAAGTGTCTTAATTCCAGATTTGTATATCCCAAGCAGGAATGAGAAAAATGATTGATGCATTTTTCTGCTTGTTTCTTCTTGGGTTAGGGTTCCAAATCTGCATCAGAATTTCTACTAGGTATTCAGAACAATTTGAGAATTTGGGGGATGGAAGATGGGCACTGCATGAAAAAGTGTCAACTGCCCTGATTTCATCAACTAACAGTTGTTCAATATTCTCACTTCAGCAATATATATACTAACAGAAGAATGTTCAATAAATATTTTTGCTTGTTCTCTTTTAGCTGGTTAAAGAGTTTGATGTGATCCACACACCCAACCAGGTTAGTGGCTTGATAATTTTACAACATGAGTACAGTAATGCTAAGGCTAGTGTTCTTCCTAGATTTCCTTCCCTCATTTGTGTGACATCCTCAGTGTATTCTTTTCAGCAGTAAACCACTTTGAGATCGCTACTCCTCTGACTTTGGAAATATTTTGCCTAGGATTCTTTTACTAGTCCTTGTGACTAATTTCCACTCAGAGTTGAAGCATGTGTCACTCCATCTTGTAATGTTAAGTGTCAAGGTTTTAGTTAAGTTCTTTCTGTTTCCTGCCCTTTACCTTCATTAATCATGGTCTCTATTATTTTGAGGGTCAAGAAAACCTTTTCTTTATGTCATTCATGCTGTGATACTTTCATACACATCTATAATACCTTATTTGTTAACCCTTGCAACTTTTCGCAATAGCAAAATGGGTACTGGATGATTTCTGTGATATAAAGGATATTTTATAGAGCAGACACTAGATTAATAAGTAGTTGACTTACACAGTAAATATATGCAAGGCTAGTACTTGTGTAACGTTACTACTTTAAAGTATGTTTTATTTGTTGTATACAACTGTCTTAAATAATACAGCTAATGAAAGTACTATATTGACTATCAGAATGATGGACCTCCTCTTTTGTTTCAGTCAAGTGCTTCTGCTCCTGATGTTGATGATCCAGAAGCTTTCCCGGCTTTATCCTAAACTGGATGCCCTAAGCCAACCCTGCCTCTTGTTGGGCCCTTCTCTACAAGGCTTGCATGCTTAAGGATCCTAAAAACAACTTAAGATATTAAAACGGGGACTCTCATTCATGCCATTCACACCTGAAGACTGAATTTTACCTGTTTTGAAATGAACTTCTCTTGCTACACAGAAGCAACAATATGGTAGTCAGTTTTGTATTTAGAAATGTAATGGTAGCAGGGATGTTTTCATAATTTTTTTCAGAAATTATGCATTCTTCATGGATACTTTTTTGTATTGCTGCTTGAAAATATGCGTTTCCAAACTTGAAATATAGGTGTGAACAGTGTGTACCAGTTAAAGCTTTCACTTCATTTATTTTATTTTTTTAATTAGGGTTAGATGTGCTTTCCCTAAACTACAAACAATTTTAACTCTTGCACACTATTTCTTTTAATACTGCTTAGCAGATGGTTTTCAGTCCACGGTCAGCTGGGATATGTATAAAAATAATATGGAAAATTGTTAGTACTGTGTGGAATACTAACTTCTGGAGTATTTGAGTTTTTAATACTTAAGTCAAACTTGGAAAGTCCATTTTCTTCTATCTTTGGTAGTTTGTGTATTCAAAATCTTTATACAAAATTGATATCAGATACTTGAAAAATAGTCAAAGCACATTGGTTTATATCCTCAATACCTGCTTGTGAATCCAGCAGCTCTGGTTGGATAATTGGCCTAAGCCATTTTTTAAAAAAACAATCCATGTTGCACCTCATTCACCCTTTTTCTTCAAGAAAACTAGTTGTCTGTTTGGTAAACTTTGTTTAAACTTGTTAATATTGTTGCTACCAAAAATATTCTGTAGAGTGGAGCAACTTTTTTTCAAGACATGGAAGATTGGGAACACAGTGGTATCCTATTTCTTAATAATAGTTGGTTTAAACTACAGTTGATACTGTGTGGCAGTGCTGTAAATCTTCATTAAAATGCAACCCCTTGGGTGCATTTAAACACTGTTCCACTAGCATGCAACCCTGATTCTGAAGAAGAAACCAAAGGGCACTGTATACTTCTTGGGAAAAGGATTATTTGACTTGTTTAAATTGGAAAACCAAGACCATGAAAGTGGGACAGCAGTGGTCTGCGTGGGACATAAGCCAAACCTCACCACCCAATTGAAATGTGGATCTTGCTCTATTGCTTCAGCTTTTGGCCTTGCCTAGCTGAGAAGTGAATGTTTTATTTTTGGTGTGGGGGGTGATTGTAAGCTCTCCTTTCCACTGTAGAATTTTCTTAATATTTTAACTTAATCCCTGTGAAAGAGAATGTTACCACTTTCAAAACATGAAAGGACTTGAGCAAATAATAAAAAAGGACTACTTTGCCTTTCTGTCTACAACACTTGTTAGGAGATTAGAACTGAAATATCCATTTATTTCAAGGTTTTGCTGAGTATCTAGTACAATTGGTGGTTTTCTTAAGGAATTGGAAACATTACCCCCATTTTAAATATATATATGGAAGGAGGGCAAAAAGTATTGAACTAAAGCATAAACAGTATTGAGATGATGCATTATCTGAATGATTTTTGTGAACATTTGTTTACGTGTGCAAAGGTTACTACATTGAATCTGATTCTTGATGCGTTTAAATTTCAGCATTGTGATCAGGAAGCAGGAATGGAGAAGCAGATTTTTAAATGAATCCAGTATTTGCTTTCAAGGAAGATTTTTAAGTACATGTACCGTTCACGCTTCTTCCTGCCCCAATTTATTTGTTCTTAGTTTCCCGATTATGATTTTTGAGGTAGTCAATGTTCCTTAAGTTAACAGGTTACCTATGTTATCAAGTCCCTTGTTTGTTTCCCATCCAAATGCATCTCATAGCACAGATTTTTTTGGAAGATACTACGTGTTGTCTATATCCTTAAAAAAAAACAATTCATATTTCCTGCACAAATGCGCTAATGCCCAAATAGCATACTTATTAAATAGTGTGTTACTGTTCATGAATACTCCCAATCTAACTCTTTTTGACTTCTAGACATTAATTCTGGACAGCCATATATCCATGCAATGCCAGTTTGGTACTTGACGTGACATCTTCATCTTCTAGTATACTTGTAATATAGAGCAAATTTAGAAATGCTGTTTAAAGATGGCAAATTTGCTGGATTTTAATAGCTGTGTACTTAATTTGTGTTGAGCTGTGAAAATGCTTTCATTAATATTGGTACATATTAACAAAATATTTATTTTCATGCTCTTTTACAAAAATGCTATTAAATTGGCATTGTAAATGTTTTCAGTGCCAGGCATCTTGCCTAATTTCTAGCTGAAACCATCTACATGTCTTTCCCAGGGAATGGTCCCCTTGTGGTGGATCCATTAGCAATTGTGAGCATAGATTTAGCAAATTAACTACTCGCATAGTTAATTTTAATATTAGCTATTAAATGAATTGGGCTTTGTATCTCTTATTCTCCTGCTTGTTTGTGTTGCTATTGCACCATTTTTTTAAGAGCAAGCCTCCTTTAAGATGTGATAATTATGGTTGATTTATTAAATGGTTGAGCATGAAAGTTCATCTTGTACCAGACTACCGGCAGAAAAGTTAAAATGAGTAAAATGAGAGAGCACAAGCCCTTCTAAGGTAACCCTAAACATTAAAAACTATGTCTACCGTGAATATACATTTTGTTGGACAGATACTGCGTCTGATTGGATGATTACATTTTGCCCTGAAATTTACATACCATCCTGTTGACTTAATAAAAGCAGGACTGAGGCTTTTGGCTGTCTTGAGTGCTCAAAGTTTAGATACATGTTCACTTTCAATGAATAATACTAGTTAAATTGATGACTGCGAAATTACTGGTGAGAAAATTAGGGACTGATAGTGAACCTCCCACCCCTGGCAACTTTGATTTGAAACGTAACGTTTTTTTCTTTAAAGGTGAGATCTTATGTGGTAATTTTTTATATTTTAACAAATGTGAGCTAAAAGTCTTCATCCACACCTGACTTAAAGGTAGATTAGTTGCTTTAAAAACAATTGTTTTATCCTTCTCTAATCTCAGAGAAGTTTTAGAGAGTTATGCATAGCAGTGGGGAGCATCAGAGGAAGTATCTGAAGATGGGGAGATTGGCTGTGCTTCAGCTGCATTGAGAGTGCTGATGTTATCAACTCTGGGTTTAATTTGTTAATGTTTAAAGGGCTTGCCTCAATTTTACAATTTCTTAATAAGCAAAAGGATGCTTGGAATAAAAAAGTAGAATTATAAGATGAAAACAGTTAAAGGTAAGAGGTTGAAGCTTAAGCTGTTTTTATAAACATCTGTGTTTTATTTGAAAATTAAATGCTATCTGAGTTATAAATGAGAAGAGCTTTTTAAAATGATCTTTTGGCTCTTTTCCATACGTAACATGGAAAAATTAAATAGGTGGTCAGGGTGCAAGTAAACTATTTTTTAAAAAAAATTCTTTGGCAGTGGAGGAGAAAAATTGAATCACCAGTCCTGTTGGGTTTGTTGGAAGGAAAAAACAGGATAGTAGTTTGAGTCACTGATTAAATTCTTCAAAGCATATCCCCTGTAATAGGTTAGCAATGTTTGCAAATATTTACAAGGGTCATTCTTATCCCTATATTTTAGAAATCATTTCTGGACATTCTGTGGCCTTAATCTTGAAAAGCAAATACTAGTGCATGTTTTCTTGTCAGTTGTACAGTGCTGTATATTACAATTGATTGTATGAAGTGCACTTAGCCTTATATACAGATCTGTCCTTCGATAATGTCGTATGTTATCTTCCATATTTGAGAGAATGGAACAGCCTGCATTTTATGAGATTTGTAATCTGATTCTATACGTACTCCCATTTTAATGAGATTTTAACTGATGCTTAAAAGTTGCAGCTGTTTTGAATGGGCAGGTTTGTTATATAGGTTTTAATCCCACATAGAATAAGTCCCAATAAACGCAGAATGCTTTGTTTTTGATAGATGTAGCAAAAATATAACGGGCTCAGTTCTGTTCATGCAGAAGGTTATTTCAGATTACTGCTCAATTACAAGTTGGTTTAAAATACCACTCTGCCTCCAACTGATAGAATTAATGAAGTTACTTTGCAAGTTTCTGGTATATTCGTAGAATTGGTTGTTATGGATCAGTAGTAGTTTAAGCACAGATTGGTTCCTGTGAATGCCTCATAAAATGCAAAGGATAGTTTCATCCAGCTTGCCCTGGATTCACAAGTTCGCAAAGTTTTTGCCCCATAAAAACCACGATTTTGATCACCCAAGAAAAATGGCTAATATTTTCAACATTTGTATAAATGATCGCCAGATACAGTTGCCTTCTATCCCATTCTGTTTTATTCCATGTATGTATATGTTGCCCAAACCAGTAGATCCTGGATCAATTTAGAATTTCAGCAAGATGTTCTGAAATCATGACCACAAATTTTGTGTTTTACGAAGAGAATATACTTAACGGAATTTCACAGTTACATTGACTAAATGTATCAGTAGAAGCTAGCCATATTTTTTTTAAAATCATATATGCACATTGCACAAAATACAACTAAAAAAACCAGGACCTTGGTTAGCCATCACCTGCCCTTGGTTAGCCATTCAAATTATATCTGTTCATTGGGGCGAAAGCTGCATTCTACTTGTCCAGAATATAGTTCTGGACAAGAATAAATTGGTTCTGGCATTTTTTAAAATCTAAAAACATCTGTGTATCCACATTACAAATATATATTCTGTAGTTAAGATAGATGGATAAGGAACTGTTGAAGATTGAGTAAAATCACAATAGATTGAACATTGAGTGACAAACACTTGTGTTTTGCAGGATTAAATATCAAAGTGGACTGTCTATAATTGCATGAAACCCTTCAAAAAACGTTTGACTTGCAGCTTTGACAACAATAGGCAGTAAAATGTATCTTCCATAAATTGTGCTGGGAAGAGTCTTACATCTACATAAGCAGTATTTTATAAAATATTTTTTACTATATTCCTTGAAGGAACACTTGCCTGTTTCAAAACCTGAATATTGCTTTTACGTTTAGTAAATGAATAACTAGTATGGGTTCTGGCATTTATATAGAAACAAAACTGCAAATTTCCAGCTTATTGAGAAATCCAAAGTATTGTATTGCACAGAATATAACCTGCTTAAAAAGCATACTTCTATTAAGAGGTGTGATTAAAATGTATATACATATGACCATGGGAAAATCAGCTCCTTTCTTTTGCTGCACTGGACAACTAACTTCTGAAATACATTGATAAAAATTGTCAGAGTGCTTTGTACCTTTATGAAATTTTGTACAAATTTCATAAAATTACTAAGTTTTCAAATGTAGAAAACTACATAAGTCTGCTTCCTGATTACTATAAAACGAAAATTAGATTGAGATAAAACCTAAATGAAGTTTTTTCCTTTAAAACCAGTATGAGAAATGTTTTGCAATCAAAGAGCTGGTTTGGTATAGTGGTTAAAGCAACAGGCTGGAAGTTAGGAGAATGATCTCAAGTCCTGCCTTAGGCAAAAAATCCCAAGTGGGTGACCTTGGGCCAGTTAGTTTCTCTCAGCCCTAGGAAGGAGGTGATGGCAAACCACTTCTGAAAAACCTTGCCAAGAAAAACTGCCAGGGCTTGAGTCTCCTGAGAGTACGGTTGAATGGAGGAAAACAGATCCTTTCGAGTTCGGAAACGAAGCAACTCAAAGGAATGCAGGAGATCTTGAAAGTGCAGTAAGTGCATATATTATATATTATAACAAGGCATGTAAAATGAATGAACTTCAGTAGGCTCATGGGTCAATTTATGGGCAAAATGTTTGAAGAAAACTTGCTATAAAGAGCATAAAGGTGGAGCTGACTGGGTCTTGGACTCTGGGAAGCAGCAATTAAAGATGCTATGCTGTTTTGCCGAATGATCAGATTATTGGAAGAACAGACCTGAAAATTCTGACAATTTCTGAAAGCATTCTAGATCCACTGATTTAAATCCTAGGGTTCTGTAAATGATGTCACTGCAGGTGGCAACAGCTGGCCAATCTCTCATCTAGGAAGCCTTGCAGTATTGGACCCATTTAGTACTCTAATAGGAGTCCTTCAGAAATACTAATGCTGTAGGCTAGATCTGGAAGTTCAACAAAAGCCAGCAGTGTAACTGCTGCTGCTATTCTATTACCAAGAAAATTTCAGGAGTTGAGTTGAACTCAACTTGGGTTTCATTTTAAAGTTTATAATTAGAACTACATTCTGGACCAGCTGAAGTTCCACCAGCTGAAGTTTTCTGAAGGTAGAGAGTAGCAGTCTCAAACATGCTAAGGAGTGCGTGTAGTTAGGCATGTAGTATTCTGCCACCGCCAAAACTTCGGCATTTGACCTCCAGACTTGTATGAAGCTAAACACAAGGCAGCAAGATAGGGTGAACTGTTGCCTTTCAAATGATGGAGAATGTCTTGTTTAGAATACATTTAGTTTTACTTTCATTCTGAAAAAAGATTTGAAACAGCTTTGTGCTTTAGTGTAAAGAAAAACTTCTGTAGGCTTGCATTCCATCAAACTCGTGAAGTTGATGTTAATCTGAAGTACATCATAGTAACATTGTTAGCCTTTATGGTGTCACAAACCTGAATGAAAGTTCAGGGGATTCACGGATCATGAAGTCCCTAAGAATATTCCTAAATCAAACACTAGGATGTGAACTATAATTCCCCCAGCACCAACTTTTAAATCTTTCCAATGAGATGGATTATTCTAAAACAGTTTCTCAAGTCCCATTCTATCAATGGCTGAAGGAGCTCCAGGAGAATTCACATATTTTCAATGTTGACTAAGAAATGCAGTAGCTCTGCTCCATTTCCTAGCACAAACAGACTTTTTTTTTTAAATGATGAAACTTTCTAGCAGGTGATGTTCCTATTTCTTCAAATGAATTCACTGATTAGTAATTGAACCTTAAATTAGAAATAAGATGTGCTTGGATAATTCAAGTATTCTCTTCTGATTGTAGAGGGGGGAAAATGTCAGTCCCTCTTAATACTTTCTAAAACGTTAGTGACATATTGACAAACTAGAAGCCAGGTGCCAAAGCCAGCTCCATCAGGAACATTGTCTTTTATTGAGGGGGGAGAGGAGTGATTTAAAATTTGGTTTCAGCTTCATTAGTTCAATGGTTGAACAAAAAGTCCGGTTAAAAATGGGTATGTTGAGATATTTTACAGCTCATTCCTTATCTGTTTTGTATTGGGCTCTTGGACTGATTTAATTTTAATTTTTCTACTTTAGGTTTTGGGAAATTGGTCTTTTGCTACTGGTTATACCCATGATGCTACTGTGAGTTTTTTCAAAGAAAGCACCAAGGCATTCACTTCCAAAACACTTTAAGCCTGTACTTTAAATAAAGTGAAAAAGAACCTTTGTTAAAATTTTAATGCTCAAATAAACCTCTTCACCCTCCTGCTCCACTTCCCCAGAAAATATTGGAACATATTTTGTCACCAAAATAAAATAAGCTGGGAGACTGCATTTTATATCTCCTAAGCTGGAAATAAAATGGGGGTATTGTAAATATGGAAACATAAAATGAATGCTCTTTTTTGACCTGCTTTGATGTATTTTTGCGTATTTTAAATTTTGGTCTGTAATTTTATACTATATAATATAAGCATTGTAGTTTTTGGGATTCACACAAAAAAATCATTTGGGGGTGTTTTAAAACCTTACGTTTGTTGTGGCAATTCCACTCAGGCCCAGGTGTGCCCTTAAGGGCTAGTACTTCCTTCTGTTTACCTGAGTTATCTGCTGTTCTGATGATATAGGAGTTTCTCACAGGCATTTCAATCCCGTGATTTGCTTGCATTGCTGGATGTGAATGCTGATGTACAAACTACACGGCGTGTCAAGTTTCTTTTGTTAACTGGCCACCTAGTTTAATTGGTTTAGGGGAAAAATGGGTTGAGATTGGCTTAAAGGCTTATTGAAATCATCCCTCCTGTTTCTATGTGAACAACCGCAGCAGCTTCAGTTCCTGGCCATTATGTCCCATGTCTGTCTCCCAATCCTACAGAGCAGGGGTCTCCAACCTTGGCAACTTTAAGAATTGTGGACTTCAACTCCCAGAATTTCTCAACCAGCAAAGCTGGGAGTTGAAGTCCTCAATCTTAAAATTGTCAAGGTTGGAGACTCCTGCACTAAGGTGTACCAATATGCACAAGAATACACTTAATACAATACAAAGGGATTATTAGCAATCAATTTAGTCTGCTAGAAATTGAACATTGTTTTAAAAAATTGGTTTGCCGAGAATAAAGATCCAGGAGACTTTATCAGAAGAAGAGACTAAGACAGTGATGGCGAACCTATGGCATGGGTGCCACACGGAGCCATATCAGTGGGCACACGAGCATTGCCCTAGCTCAGCTGCAGCGTGCATGCATGCACGCATCGACCAGCTGATTTTCAGGCCTTCCGGGCCCACTGGAACTCTGGAAACAGCCTGTTTTCGGCCTCTGCAGGGCCTCCATGGGGGTGGGGAAGGCCCGTTTTTTGCTTTCCCCAGGCTCCAGAGGCTTTCTAGGAGCCTGGGGAGGGTGCAAACAGCTTTCCCTACCTGCCCGGAGGCCCTCCAGAAATGGCTGGAGGCGGGGCACATTGAATTATGGGTATGGGCACGCGTGTGCGCAACCGACCCAAACTCCTCCCATTTTTGGAACGTGACGGCAAAAAGGTTAGCCATCACTGGACTAAGATATATTTTAGTTTTTACTTACCGTATTTTTTGGCATATAAGACACACCTTTCCCCCCACACACACACACACAAAAGAGGGTGGAAATGTTGGTGCGTTTTATACACCAAATACAGCCATTTTTGACCTCCCAAAGCCCCACCCCACTTGTCCAATTTTTGTGAAAAATGGGCCCATTTTTTGCAAAAACGGGGCGCGCAGAGGGTTTGGGAGGCCTGCAGAATGCTCCTGGGGGCCGGGGAGGGCAAAAACTTTTTTTTCTTACTTACCTCTTCAACATCTTGGTGCATCTTATATACCGATGCATCTTATAGTCTGAAAAATACGGTAATTATCTTTGTTGCCTAAGAAAATCTGCTCACTGGCCAAGAAAGCTTATCAACATCAAAATATATTAAAACAATAATAACACAGCAATATATGAATAGAAAAAAATATTTTACTAAGTTAAAATGGTAACAAAGCAGATCATCTCAGCTGTGGTTGATTACCAAGGAAGGCTGATCCAGCCTCTGTCGTAAAGACTCTTGGACTTCTGGTCCTTGGCTGATTGGCTTTATTGCCTTTTCTGAGATCCCAATTTCTCCACTAAGCTTTCAAACTCCATATTGTACATCATTGCTTTAAAATGCCTTGGATTCTCCCAGTACTTTAAATCTCTCTCTCTCTCTCTCTTTTTTTTCTTTCCATAGTTTACTGCATCACCTTGAATGTTAACCTCATTGCTTGTCTGGCTTGGTGGATCAGTATCGGAAATGGTACCAATTTTGGCTTGGCAATTCTTTGGCTTATCATCTTCAGCCCCTGTAGTTATGTGTGTTGGTTCCGGCCAGTCTACAAAGCCTTCCGGTAAAATTTCACATACTCTTGTCCTTAAATTTCCAAAATCAGAGCTCCAGCTGCAGAATAAAGAAATAGGTTGGAGCGCGCTCCTTCCTCGTACCCCCTAAATCTTAATTGCAATATTTTGATCAAGGAGTTGAATACTTTCCATCTGAGGAAAGAATGCAACAATTGAGGCTGTTTAGAGAAAGAAAAAGACACAGGGAGATTAATAAATCAATGCACAATAAAGCATGACTGAGCAGGGATATCTTTTATTGCATTTCTGACAACATTAGAATTAGAGGCCACCCAACAGAAATAATTAATAGAATTATTATCCATTTACAGGTAGTCCTTGACATGACCACAATTGAGCCCAACATTTCTGTTGCTAAGTGAGACAGTGAAGTGAATCTTGGCCCACTTTACGACCTTTCTTGCCACAGTTGTTAGGTGAATCACTGCAGTTGTTAAGTTAGTAACATGGTTGTTAAGTGAATCTGGCTCCCCCATTGACTTTGCTTGTCAAAAGGTTGCAAAAGGTGATCGCATGACCCCGGGACAGTGCAACCATCAAAAAATATGAGTCAACTGCCAAGCATCTGAATGTTGATCACCTGACCAGGTATGAAATCTACTTACCTTCCCTACTGATTCAGAAGTGTGCGCTCCACGCGCCATCATCACGGCCTATTTTTGACTCTCTGCGCATGTGCAGAAGGCTTTGCGCATGCACAGGGGGTTAAAAACCAGCTCTGTGTGGCTGGGCGGAGCCTTGCACTGCCGCCGCTACCAGTTCACCAAACCATGCGCCGCCGCCGCTACTGGCACATGCGAGCTGAACAGAACCGGAAGGATTTCACCACTGCACCTGACCATGAGGATGCTTTAATAGCCATAAATAAAAATAAAAATAAAAAGTCACTTTTTTCAGTGTTGTTGTAACTTTGAACAGTCACTAAATGAACTGTTGTAAGTCAAGGACTACCTGTACTTCACTGGTGGGGCATTTGCCCTTTTTCTTTCATTTGTTTTGGAACAATGAGAGAACTTTCCATTCGTGTGCACATAGTATGCCAGGAATCCATTGCTTGAAATAATTTACAATCACCTACAGACAGTGTCCTTGGCAGGCAGATATCTTTTGGCCATTTACCTGCATGAGACAAGCCAAAAGATGGTCAGGTTCACCTTTATATTAAACCAAAGCAGGGTTTTTCTATGTAAATTATACCTTACTTGTTTCCTTTGACATTCTGAGTCAAAAGCTTAATGTAGTGTAATCACAACTGTAAAGGTAATTGTTTTTGAAATTATGGAAATGAATCCAGTGCTCATAGTTTCATTGCAAATTAATTACTTCCTAGTATGTGGTAAACTAAATGTTATCCTTACAAGGGGATTGGGAAACTATGATCTGAAGTGCAGAGTTTGCAAGGCAAGATCAAATTATAATTTACACTTACAATTTGTAAGGTACAATTGCACCTTTGCTTACTACCAAAACAAATTTCTTTTAGTGCCTCATTGTGTTCTATGAATGCAATCTATGAATTGAATACCCATGTTTATGGCTAGTACGTGATGTGATTTCTGCTAATTATGATTTATTGTGATGTGATTTCTGTTAATTAAGGTTTATTCAGCAAATTTATTTATTTATTACATTTGTACGCTGCCTGACTCCCAGAAACTCTTGTCAGTTAATAATAATTTATCAAATTATAATGATTAAGTAAATCATAGACTATGATGGAGGAATGCAATCATGGTTTTTTGGTTTGGATACAGCAAGAAACTGTGATTCAATTCATTTTATTACTGAAGGTTATGAAGGAGGGCAGATGATAGATAGATTATCATGGCATATCATGATTTAATGTGATTTTTGAACCCCTCCAACCAGTTACAGTCAGGCAATAATTGAAGATGGAAAGGTCCGATCATTTTATTTTATTTTTCATTGCAATCAGCAAAGAGATTTTGTGGTAGTCTTACAGATCATACTAAACCATTGTTTGGTAAGTCATTGTTGATTGAATAACTACAGTCAGCCAGATTCTACATGCTAAACCATGGCTTACAATTCTCCCACAACCTAAGGCAGAATCGACTTACTGTACAACCTTGTGTTTAGTGACTATTTGAAGTTACAACAATCCCGAAAAAGCAAAACCCACAGTTACTAGCACCAATGATGTTGTCTCGTTGGGTAATAAAACATCTGTAAGCAAACAACCAAGCACAGACTATCAAGGACTGCGCAATTTGTACTTTTTAAAGTTTATTCTGTATTTGTATTGTAGGAGGAAAGCCATATTAATCCATGTAGCAAAAAAATCTAGAAGCATATTTTAAAGCTAACTATTTTTAATACAAGGCTATAAATTGCAGGGTATGAAGCAGGGGTGAAATCCAGCAGGTTCTGACAGCTTCTGGAGAGCCGATAGCGAAAATTTTGAGTAGTTTGGAGAACCGGCAAATACCACCTCTGTCTGACCCCAGAATTGGGTGGGAATGGAGATTTTGCAGTATCCTTCCCCTGCCACACCCACCAAGCCATGCCCACCATGCCACATCCACCAAGCCAGTCCACAGAACTGGTAGTAAAAAAAAATGGATTTCACCACTAGTATGAAGCATATTCCTTATAATAAAATTGGTCTCAAAAGGTGCTTCTAGAATTTCCAGATTTAATATCTCATAGAAATAGGCATTTAGGATTACAGATATCCTAAACTAAAAATGACCAGATGGCCACTAGATACCCGGTTCCCCCCCCAAATAAGACATTCCCTGATAATAAGCTCAATCGGGCTTTTGAGCGCATGGCAATAAGGCCAAGCGCTTATTTCAGGGTTCAAAAAAAATATAAGACAGGGTCTTATGTTCGGTCGAAACATGGTAGCAGCAACTCAGAGTTGCCTTGGAATGGTCCCCTGGATTTTCACAATTCAGATCTGATAGCCCTACAGTTTTCAGTTGAATGTGTGTCTCTTGTCTATAGTCTGTGTTCTGTTACTCTTGCCTTTAAGGATACGCTCAGAAAAGATTAATGAAGGGCTTTGTGCAGTGAGAGAATTTCATCACTGAGTCCTGATCTTGAAACTCTGCTTTTATCCCATCCTAGAGCACAGATTTACAGTAGTGATTTAAGGAGCCTTACAACATCATCCAAACCCTTGTTCTGCTGATACCGCACAAAGATAGCTAGGTGGTGCCATAACGTGCTATTAATCACTAGTGATGAAATGGCCTTAAAAAGCACACATGAAGCATGTCTTTGGGGAGGGAAGGGTTGAAATGTACTGGCGTTAAGTCTTAGCTACTGTCATGTACGGAATAGCATTATGAACTCATCTGTTTTGAAATTTCTCATCTGGTTCCTTTCTTTGAAAGTGACTTTGGATTTTCTAGCTCATTCCCAGAGTGCTTTAAAGTAACTTTGGGGTAGTTTGGAGGTATGTTTTTTCCTCCATGCTTTCAGGTAGCAGGGGCTGCTGCCGCTGCTGCTGCTGTTGCTTTTCACACATCTCTGCTATTTTGAAGCCTCACGGTTTATCCCAAAGTCCATAAAGGAAGTTCCTGGAAATTAACTGAAGTGGGAGAAGCCTGACAGCTGCAAATGGCTAAAGAGATGCATGCACAGTGTCCGTTTTATAAGGCAGACCAGACTAAGAAACCAATGCCATACAGGTCAGCATTGCTTCTATCAGTATAATATCTAGAAAGTGGGAGATCATGAATTCAAGTCCCGTCTTAGTCAGGAAAGCCAGCTGGGTGACTTTAGGCCAGTCACTCTTACTCAGCCCAACCCACCTCACAAGGGTTAGTGTTGTGGGGGGAAAATAGGAGGAGAAAAATGTATATGGTATATATTTGCTGCCTTGAGTTCTTTGTAAAAATAATAAAGGTGGGTACAAATAAATAAAATTGTAAGAGGTATAGGAAGAGGAGTTACTTGCAAGTCTGAATGTATTCCCTTCATTTTATCTTAGTGTGAATTAAGGAATACGTTTCTCAAACTAGTTTCTTGAAATGGACTCGAGCTGTGTTTGTCTGATTGTTGCCTTGCTAGCAGCTCTTCTTCCTGTCCTTTAAGGCCATTCTCTATTCCCACTACACACAGTGACACTCAGACAGACCATCACCCTGTAACTAAGATAAAGGGTCTGAACCAGTAATAGGGTACCATTTACCTTCGCTACTGGTTCGGAACCGGGAGTGTGTGTGTGTGTGTGTGCTCGCTTCACTTGTGCATGGTGCTTCTGCGCATGCGCAGAACCTTCTGTGTATGCGCAGAGCATCCACAATGATGTCC
>JANHFK010003929.1:17736-33768 GCA_036250565.1 Sibynophis collaris | reverse complement strand
GAGGCCCTTAGTAGCCCTCCCAGCCCCGACCTCTCCCGGGTTGGAGCGAGGAAGACGCGGGTGCCCAGACTCTCTCCCCCCCTCCGCCCCATGGCCCTTCTCTGGCCGCTTCGCAGAGAGCCTCGGGCTCCGGGTGACAGCCGGCCCCGAAGACCGGGCTGCTTTGGGGGTTAGGTGGGTGGGGTGAGAACCAGCCAGGGCGATGCCTGGGCCGAGGCGAAGCGTTGGAGCCGCGTAGGAAAGCAGCACCAGCAGCAACGGCTACGTCTCCTTGCGGGGCCCTTGGTAGGCAGCCAAATGGAGGAGGAGGCGAGAAGCCCCTTCTCGGTTTTTAAATAAAGGGGGGGGTCTTTATTATTATTATTATTATTATTATCGTCGTTGTTGTTATTATTAATTATTTATTTAGATTTATATTGCCGCCTATTCGCCCAGGGCGACTCAAAGCGGCTTACAAAATATAAAAGAACCACGTTTAAAATCAATAAAACTCATTTTAAAAAATCAAATAAATTAACATAATAAAATCACCCCTGACCCCCCCCACCTCCCGCTCCAGTCTTGCGCCTTCCTTACTCCCAATCCAACCTTCCCAACTAAAAAAAAGGAAGTCGCCCCGAATCCCAACAGCGTTTTGCCTTCACTCATCTGCCTTGAAAATGTAAATGAAGAGCCGGTTATTTTTATTGGTCAGCAAGTTCAACTTTAGATGCGCTTTTGTTCCTTGGCTGTCGAAGCTGTAGCCCTCTTGCAAGGGATAATAATAATAATAATAATAATAATAATGCAGATTTGCTCCGTGGAGAGAAAGAATGTGGTCAGGGTACTCCTTGCAATTCCTATAATTATAGAGTAGTTGGTGTTGGAGGAGAAGGACTGAGGCTCAGCCCAATAGGCCAGGCCTTGCATGCAAAGGAAGGGTCCCATCTTTAATTTCTGGGCATTTCTTAGTAGGATGGGTAAATAGAATAGATTAGAATAGTATTCTTTATTGGGCAAGGAATTTGTCTCAGGTGCAGAAACTCTCGGGGTATATGCAAACAACAACAAAGTGATGGACTCTTGCAGAAACTTTTATGGGGGACAGCTTGGCTTCTGTAAGAATGCCCAGCAAAATTGGATAATGTCTGGTAGTCTTTCCCCACCCAACATATCTGCTGCTTGGATTTCAGCTCCCAGATTCCTGTGCTATGGATATGAGGAATTCTGGGAGTTGACGCCTCTCATTTGAAATGTAACAAGGTCAGGAAGAGCTGGTCTGAAGTTATACTGCAGATTCCTACATAAGGTTCCTAAGTGGCTTAATTGGATGTATGGTTTATATTTGTCCTTGATTCTTCATGATTGCAAGACATTGCTGGTTAAGGGCTATGTAAGGCATAGGTTTCTACTGTCAAGTTCTTTTACAGCTACTAGCTGACCCATCATTATGTGCCAGTTGAGAATTTTTGGAACTTGTAAAACCTATCTTTAAACACGGCATCAAAGAATTGAACTGTACTATTGTTGGGTAGTTAGAGTGTCTTCATAATAATGAGGGGCGTTTACAATTTAATAATAGCTGCCTATGATATACAGAGGAAACCACAATTACCAACTGAATAGAGTGGGCTTAGGGAGTATGAAAGTGTAACCTTAAATGTTACTCATTAGATGTTTCAGATGAAAGTGTTTATACAGCAGCCCCCATTGTATTTATGAAGAAATTCAGCTGTTTTGTTTTGTTTTTATTTCTGGAGAGATGTTGAAAGCTCTTGGTAAATTTGAATTGTCAAATTTAAGTGTCATTGTCATCAAAGACTGTACATTTAAAAAGTTTTTTTTTCTACCTCTTCAGACATGTGACTCTTGGTAGAACTAACAGTTTAACATTACAATTAGAAGATAATTTAAATACACTAGATGAGTGCAAAGCTAAGCGTCCTTCACTTTGCATTTTTGGACTGGCGTTACTGGATCGAATATTGATTTAATATTGATAATATTGACTTCTTAATGGCTTGAAAAGAGAAAGCAACAGCTTTTGGCACCTATTACCTTTGATGTGATAATTCTGAACTCTGTTATGAACATAACTCTCCCTGCCTTGCTAGCATCCATTAATATCAAATTAAGTAAACAAGTGAATTTTTTCAGCAAAGATTCAAGGCTAAATTGGTAAAGTCATTTATAGCGTTTGCAGATCCATAATGTCTCTAGCATACTATAGGGGATATCATTTTGGTAGCTGGTGGTAGTTTACAGTCCTCTTAAGTAATGTAGTAGGTATGTTTCTGGGGAAGAGAAAAGTGTACAGCAAGATACTGAATATCAGAGAAAAATACAAGCATTTTAAACTGTTTGTAGTGCAGGTAGTCCTGAAGTTACGTCTGTAATTGGGCAATTATGGTCATAAGTTGTGATGGTTGTAAAGTAAGACAGCATGTGAGTTGACATGATTTTATGACCTTTTTTGCAGTGAATGCTGCAAAAAATAAAGAGAATAAAGAGAATGCTGAGACTGATGAACAGGTTGTCCTCGACTTACAACAGTTCATTTAGTGACGGTTCAACGGCACTGAAAAAAGTGACTGACTGTTTTTCACCCTTATGACCGTTGCAGCATCCCCATGGTCACGTGCTTTACATTTGGATGTTTGATGACTGACTCGCATTTATGCCAGTTGCAGTGTCCCGAAGTCGTGTGATCCCCTTTTACGACATACTGACAAGCAAAGTCAATGGGGAATCCAGATTCACTGAATACACATGTTACTAATTTAAGAACTGCAGTGATTCACTTAACAAAAGTGGCGAGAAAAGTCGTAAAATGGGACAGAACTCACTTAACAGATTTCTCACTTAGCCACATAAATTTTGAGCTCAATTGTAGTCATAAGTCAAGGACTACTTGCACTGTGCTTGATTAAGCTTAGTGATGTATCTTAGGGCTGTATATTTCAAAAATACGACTTAGAAGTACTTTGCTTCTTCTGCCAGCACAGTCTCTTTCTCTCCACATTAAAGTAACCTACTTTTTCAGACTCCTGTGCAAATCTGAGAAAAGAGTGCTACTTTTTTTATCTGTGATAAATATTTCAATGCCTTATAGATCTCATTGGTCGTTTTGAATCCTTGGGGGCATCAAAAAGGTTAAAAATAGTTTCAAGCCATTGAACTTTATAAAGCTATTAGATGAATAAATTCTGCTTTTATGTAGTCTAACAAAGTAGCTTAAGCAAAGGCTCCTAGTGGGTTTTTGGGATGCCTGTGACATCCTCCTATTTCCTGTGTGTCTATGGAGATTCTCAATCATCCAGGTCACAGTTGTCTCAAAGGTGCTTCTCCCCCCCCCCCCCTTTCAAAAGGCAACTGGACTGTTTTTATTTGAGGAAGAAGACGTTTAGCTTCTTATCCAAGAAGCTTCATCAGTTATAATTGGATGGGGAGGGTAGGATGGAAGGATAGGTACTGACAGTTGAGACTGGTTCTTTTTCCGGTGTTTGGAAGCAATTTGGTAACAGTGCCAAAAGTTACAGCATCATCGATCCTTTGTAATTTCTATGCCCAGTTTGAGTGCAAAGTCGTCTAATTCAGTATACTTTAAAAAAAACCTCATATCTTGTCTCCTTTTCCATGACTTTGTGCATTTGGATATTGCCCTTTAATGTGAATTCCAATTATCGGACATTTTGGCCATATACTCTTTCTCTATTTTCTTAGAGTTGCTTTTTAAAGGAAAGATGTTAAATCTGAATTAGTACTGGTAGAAGCTAGAGTAATACTATTTTAATCTGAAAAGTAGGGCATTTAAAGAGCAGTTGCTCTCAGTTCCACAAGCCATGCAGTAATAATTTTAAATAAAAGACTTCTGAAAGAAATTAAGAAGGATCATTGAGACTTGCCAAATTTAGTCTTAATTTTGCACACTGCTAGATTATTTGTTTTACACACATCTGGAACTCCAAACAATGACACTAGTTTCTAGTTTGCCCCTACCGAGTAAGTTGGAAGCATTACAAAGGTTAATAGTTCTTTGCAGAAGCTGGTCTTTGTTTTTAACAGTGGACAGGCAGTATGAATATCTATAAACCTTTTTTGCCATTTGTGAAAGCGTTTTGCACCCAAAAAATTATTGGATCTGCCTGGACTTCAGAGTAATATTCATTTTGTGTTATCATAAAAGAATATTGTCCTGTAACCACACTTGGTTTCACTAGATACCTCTTCAATTTCTTTTCTAATAGTACTGTAAAAGGGAGGGATATTGATAAATTGCTGCTGTTTTTAATAGTGTTTGACTGACTTCTGGTTTTTCTCTAGGGGGAAGCTGGGGCGGTATCCTCCTTGGCCAGGAAAGGTAAGTTCTTCAACCCAGATTCTACTCTGTTCTTTATCTACTGGTTCTCTTGTCTAAAATTTTCTTTTCGTTTCAGTGTAAGCATTTTGGCAGGTTTCAAAATGGATTAGGTGCAGCGACTTAGTTTTATCTTAGTTTCGGCTGAACAAGTTTTCTCCTACTTTTAATTTGTAGGTCTTTGTTTAATAAAGAGCTGACTTCAAGGTAGTAGACAGAAAAATAAATTCCTTGAATGCACAGGAACCTTAATAAATATATAATTTATTATAACTGTAGTTCTGTTTTTCAAACATGAAGTTTAGATCTGAGTTACCTCCACGAGATGAGCTATAATTTTACTTTGTGATAAATTTAGAACCGCTGGGAGATAGAGACAAATCTATTTCCGATGAATATTGTTGGAGAGAGCAGGGACTGTTAAGTTAACAATCAATTGTTCACCCATGTTATTTAGCAGAGAGAGCATATGGAACATTATTTCAAGGTGCTCCGCTTTCCTGTTATGCTTCTGATCATGTAATTGCTAGCTCTCCTGCCAGAAAGCATGCTCTTCACACTAACTCATAATTTAGCTTTAAATCTCCTATAGTGCTGCTCTAAATCCTTCTTTCCATCTCTGCCCAGTTCCAGCATGGTGGTATTTTTAAAACTTCAGATAAAAACGATTAGTGTATCCATGGTTATGATTCTGCCATACAAGTATTGAGTGGGAACTTGTGCTCTGCACACTTAATCCCCTTGTACATTTTCCATTGTTTTCTTCCTTGCTACAGCAGGAGTTCTGAGTAATGTTTTTCCCTCAGAAAAATCAAAGCGATAGGCAATAAATATGACCAATGCTTAGATTTACTGCTAGTCTGATGCACTTTTATATTGGAATAAAAATGCTATCCTTAAAATAACCATAACCTTTCCCAGTGTTGCTTACTCAATACTTAATCAAGCATCATACAGATGGTCCTTGCTTATCGACTGCTTGCTCAGTGACTATTTGAAGATACAACAGCACTGAAATAGGTTTACGACCAGACCTTTAATTTACGGCTGTCACAATGTCCTTTGGGGGGTCACATGATTGCAATTCAAATATTTGGCAGCTGGCATACATTTATGACAATCGTAGCATCCCGCAGTCATGTGATCACCATTGGCGACCTTCACAGCAAAGTCAATGAAGCTGGCAGGAAATCACAAGTTACAGGGACGTGATTTTACACTTAACGACTATGGGTGATTTACTTTACAATCATGTTAGCTGGAGCTAACGTAAGTTGGGCTTGGTCATGTAATACTTCACTATAAGATTGTGAATGATTGTTAGTCCCAATTGTGGTTGATAAGTGAGGACCACTTGTATGACTTTTGTTTACGTAGCATCCAGACTTTTAAACGATAATTAATATTACATTGTGTTATGAGAAATCTAGTCATTATCCTAGCTGGTTTATGAATTCTGACCCAATCAGTATGTTTCCATTTGCTAGGCCTCGCCCTTTATGGGAATGCAACATTTGTCTTCAGCTAAACTAAGTCTAGTGTCTTGTGAGCTGAGCCGTGAAATTGCCATATTTAATCTATACCAGAAACACAAAATTGTTGAACGTGACTTCACAATACATAAGTCCTGTTACATGCCGAAGTAATGGTCATAAAGTCTTATCTGCTGTTGCTTAGGGTAGTGGAGTTTTTTTTTAAGGTACATGATAAATGGAACCTCAAAAGGTGCATTTTGTTCGTAAAAAATGTGTGTTTGTGCCTGTGGATTAGTCCCTGCAGTTTTCTTGGCAAAGTTTTTTAGAAGTGGTTTGCCATTGGCTCTTTCAAAGGGTTGAGAGAGAGAATGCTTAGTCCAAGGTCACCCAGCTGGCTTTGTCACTTTGTACCTAGAGTGGCACATGAAATTGGACTCTCTCTGTTTCTAGCCTGGCCCCTTAACCACTACTCTCAAAAACCTTAAACATGAACCATAAATCAGAAGCCAATACCAGAATAAACCAGAAGCCAGAATTCAGTTGGATAGAAGATTCCCATTAGCAAGTTTTGTTGCCTTCTGGGTTTGTGGCAGCACCACTGGAGCCAGGAGCCTTTATACTTATTGCCTTTATCTGTGTCTTTCTCCAGAGGTTTGCATGGGAGTCTCCTCCACTTCTATCCCCAAAGAAGTAGGTAAGATTGGGAAAGAGTGCTTAGCCCAAAGTCACACGGCGAATCTGCTGTCAAACAAGAATTTGAACCCGTACCACATTTCATATTATTGGGCTAAGTGACACTATGACAAATATATCTTTAATTTCCACAAATGTTTAATCTGGTTTCAGAACGGTGTCTTTCAAAGCACAACAATTCTGCAGGGAATACTGGATGAACCTTGAGAAAAATCAGTGTTCTCTCTCCTAACTGTGGCTGCTTTCCCCCATCCCCTCCTCTTTTCAAAATAGATTGTTAACCCACCTAAGGACCTGAAGAAACCACGTGGGAAGAAATGCTTCTTTGTGAAGTTTTTTGGAACTGAAGACCAGTATGTGACCCCCTCCTTTTTTTTCTTTTATCTGGAAGGGAAAACAAAGATTTAAAAAACAAACAAACTTTGGAGCCTTTGTAGAGAAGCTCTTGCTCACGTACTAGAGTTTCATGTCTTTCTGTTACATTGTCTTAATCTCTCAACCAGTAGAAAAAAAGATGCTTTAGAATCCGTGTTAAAGATGAGTAATTGAATCTGGCCCATGGATGGATTCCCACCCATGAGAGCCAACCCAAAGAGGTCTTCTTTTTGATGAAGTTAGAATCGGGGAGTGTTCTTCTGAAGGGAGGGAGACATTTGACACAGGAAGGCAGGGTGAGATCATTTCCAGCCTCTTCATTCTCATGGGATCTGACTCCTTAGATAATTTTTTTTTAAAAAAACAGCTGGGAAGAATGAACAAGAATGATCAGATAGAGAAAGCAAGGCATTAGGCCCCGTAAGCAAGATGGGATCGTCTTTTTTGCCTGCGTGGAATTGAAAATAAACGCAGCAGAATCATAAGAATTCGATATGAATTGATTTCATTGGCATGTTTGGAATAACACGTTTAGTGCAGTTTCTTCCATCCTGGTTTGGACATCCCATTCTTGAACAACCAAAAGATCTATTAAGTGATCAGGGAACTTTTTTTTTTCTGGAGAGCTGGGAATTTTGTAAAATGGGATTTGGGGCAAGTTTAATTTGAAAGTTTAATTTAGAATGACTACAAATCTGAGAAACCATAGTTTTAAATTCTTCAGCATAGTTGTATTCAATTAAATTGTAAAAGTGAAAGGAGTGGGGGACTCCATTACTGTTTACTGATTGCAGTGTGATCTGTAGGTTCAGCCCTTAGGATACTACAGTGTTAAATATTATTTCTAGTGAGCCAGATTACTCGATAATCTGGTGCTGTAAAGTAGTTTCATTTATTCACAGCTTGTTAAGCTTTTGAAAGGCTGTTCAGCATGCTATATAATATAACACTTTTTAAGTGGAGAGTTCATTCTCTCTCTTGCTTCAGAATGGGGGCTGTATCTGAAATGCTGCTCAGTACCAGCACAGCAAACAGATTGCAGCTGAAAGGGTCAGTCTTTCCAAGTAAATTGTGCACGGCTCAGAATTCAACTTGGAAAAATCTTATCACTTGCTGTAGGAGAGCAGCAAAAATGGGAAGGTCTGGGAAATTAATGAATCGACTCCTGCTTTAAGGAGAGCTCTATATTCCCTGCTATTTTGGTGGGTGTAAAATATAGTAAATGGGAATTAAAATTCCAAAAACAAAAATGGATTTCTAGCTTCCATAGCAAATACACGTTTACTGAAATTTCAAAAGCCAGGGAGATCACTACAGGTAATCCTCTCTATTTACAACAATTAATTTAGTGACTGTTCAGAGTTACAACAACACTGAAAAAGTGGCATCTGGCAATTTTTCACACAGCTGTTGCAGCATCCCCATGGTCATGTGACCAAAATTCGGATGCTTGACAACTGGCCTGTATTTATGACGGTGGCAGTGTCCTGGGGGGTGGGGGTGGGGGTGGTGTCACATGATCTCCTTTTGTGACCTTCTGATAAGCAAAGTCAACAGGGAAGCCAGATTCACTTAACAACAACATTACTAACTCAACAACTGCAATGATTCACTTAACAACCGTGGCAGGAAAAGGTTGTAAAATGGAGCAAAACTCAGTTTAACCACTGTCTTGCTTAGCCATGGAAATGTTGGGCTCCATTGTGGTTGTAAGCCGAGGACTACCCGTACTGGAAAACCAGCGTGTAGAAGAGCAGATTTAAGAAGCCTGGTTGATGTCTTGGTTGCTTCTCTGAAACCACAAAGGCAGGAGGGCTTTGGCAGCTTCTGTTAACCGAAGGAAGCTGCTCAGTAGACTTCTCCCTTCCCCAAGGAAGTTGGCTTTCTTTCATTCCTACTAGTCTCCATTTCAGCTTTGGTAATGGAGCCAGCACATGTGCTCCAAGTCTTACTCATGTATCTGCTAGATACATGATTAATACATGATTAATATTTCTCTCTCTGCTGTGCATGGTACACGTACAGCACGGAAGCAAGCTCGTACCATAAGGAAGGGCCAAACGGCTTATTGATATTTTGGGGGGTTGGAAATTTAGCAGAAGAAAGGTTAGGTTTAGTTTCGGTTAATCGATGCTATAAATTTCCCCGGGGCTACATTTCATCTTTGCCGCAATTCCAATTTCCTGAAATGCCCTCGACCCAGTTCTGCATGATGATGAGATACCGTTCCTATAGGACTTCTAGGAAATAAAATCATACCTGCTTATCTACCTAGAGTCGTTTGATCCTTCCCCACATGCTCAGCTATATTTTGAGCCACCTAACACACTTATTGAAGTGGGTCCTATTTCTCTTTTTGCTTGTGAATACTGCAGGGATTTGAAAAGAGGTATGTCAGCTCAGGTTAATATATCCTTGTGCTAAATAATCCTATCCTTTGCTCATGGGTCCTTCAGTGCCATCAGGAGGTCTCCTTTCCCTGCACGTGGCCCCAAGTAAAAGTAAATGAACATTACGGGTTATGTTGTTATAGCAGCGGTCCCCAACCTTTGGGGCTTGGTGGCCTGGCTGGTGGGGGGAGAAGGGAACTGGGCCACATGAGTGGCACGCCAGTACACACGTGCAGCCCTTGCGTGGCCGGCCGGCTGGCACACACGTGCAGCTCGACTTGCACTCATGATGGGCTGGTGTGCCCACTCAACTTACACAAGTTGAGCTGCATGTACTCCGGCCAGCCACTCGTGTGACCCAATTCCAAATAGGCCATAGCCCAGAGGTTGGGAACCCCTGTATTAAGGTAATACAGCTGTTGTTGCATATTCTGAATCAGTGTTGAAGCTTCATAAGGTATAATATGTAGTGCTAAGTAGATGTATAAACCAACAGTAAGATGGAAATGTCTTGGGGGACTATTGGTGTGATCATTAAGTCACAGAATAAAATTTTGTTGATGTGATGTGATGTGAATGAATTCCAGATACTTAGAATTCTGTTTTAGTAAAAGGTTTTCCTTTGATTTTACTGCCAAAATAATAACTCTGACTATACAAAGGCTCTAAGAAATACCGCTAGTCCTTGACTTAATTACAACGGCATTGAAAAAATGGTCTTAGGACCGTCTCTCACGCATACGACCGTTGCAGCATCCCCATGGTCACATGATCAACTTGGCAACTGGTTCATACTTATGACGGTTGCAGTGTCCCTGAGGCATCTGATCCCCTTTTGCGACCTTCTGACAAGCAAAGTCAATGGAGAATCCAAATTCACTTAACAGCCATGTCACTAACAAATTAACAACCGTGGCAGGAAAGGTCGTAAAATGGGGCAAACAAAACTTAACAATTTTTTTCACTGAGCAACAGAAATTTTGGGCTCAATCGTGATCGTAACTTGAGGACTACCTATATCTGGGACCGCTCCACCCATTTTGCTTAAATTGGTCACCACAGAACAAGCAGGAACAGGAAGGGAAGCAGAGCCTCAACTGAAAAATGAACAGTGATTATCTCTAAATCTTGTTTTAAAAGTGAAGAGGGGAAAAAAAAGATTTACAATTGAAAGTATGAAGGTTAAAGACATGTCAGTTTTCTTTGCTCCTGGCAAATTCCATTCCTGAGGATGAGGTTTATTGCATACAATATAATGCAATCATGTTATGATAATGGGGTGCCTGCCATATGTCTGGGTCAGCCTTGGCAGTGACCTTGTGGAGAAAGGAGGGAAGGTTTTGATAGGGGCAGAAACCCCCATCGAGTAAAAGAGATGCTATTGTAACTGAAAGTGATCTTTTTTTTTTTCCTTTTGACTACGAACAATGTGATTCTGATTTCTTTTCACTAGTGCTTGGATTAAAGTAGAGCAGCTGAAACCTTACCATGCCCACAAAGAAGAAATGATCAAAATTAACAAAGGCAAAAGGTTCCAACAAGCTGTGGATGCTGTGGAAGAATTCCTCAAGAAAGGAAAAGGCAAGGACCAGGTAGGTGACCCTTCAGGGAGTGGTGCCAACTTGCCCTGTTCTTTGGAGCCATGGATGGGGTGAGCTGTTCCTACGACCGGTCTGCTTCCTTCTCCGAAAGGGATTGCATGCTTTGTCTCCAGGGTTGTGGCTTAGAGGATCACAGTTAGGAACACAGTTGCCGCCTTTGAAAGGTTGTTCATTTTCACCGCCTTGGATTGATTTGCCTAAAAAGAGATCAAAGGCTCTCTTGATCCTAGAGCACTTGGAGGTGTATATTATCTTGCTGTGCACTCTGGAATTGGGACCTGGTTCTTCTTCAAAAGGGCTGTACTTTGAGCTTCTCGTTGTTTTCTTTTTTTCAGTACCTTAAAAACCTGTTCATTTTTATTTATTTATTTATTTATTTTTAATTTGGGGCCTTTGGCGCGCTTCAGACACCTGGCCAGACGCCTCTCGGGTTTGGTGAGTGTGGGGAAATGAAACCGCTGCCAGCTGATGCCCCGTCTTTTTCCTCATCCTTCTGTTCTGTGATCTCTCAGGCGTCTTCTCATAACTCCGCTGAAGAGAAGAACCGGCGTAATTCCAGTGAAGAGAGGGGGAAGCAGTCAGTGGGAGAGGAGAAACACAAAGCGGGGTTGTCAGAAAGGAAACCGAAAAAGCGAGCGCCTTCTGTGTCCTCTGAGCGAGGCTCGAAATCCCCCCTGAAGAGAATGTACAAGCAAAGCCCCCGGAAGCGAGGGCGCCCTCCCAAAGACGAGAAGGTTTGTGTTTTGCCGCGCATTCCTTCCCGTGCTCCTGTGAGCTTGTCCAGATGGAATGTAGTCCTAACAGCCCTCCAGATGACTTCATGGTGGTGACCGTTTGGAAAATTGCATGTACTTTTAACCATTTGGGAACCTGCCGTCTTAATACCCATTCAGAGTCGTAATTAACTTGTATTAGCTGGCCCTCGTGCGTTCCTATACCTGAAATGTTCTATGGCTTGTTAAAAGTCAACAAGGGACACCGGGCCCTCCATCTTGCCGCGCACCAGCGGAGGAAATGGCGACACGGTTTTTTTACCTTTGGTAGTTCCAGAGCACCTTCTGTTAACATTTCCATCTCATTTGTGTGTCTGATCCATCTCCAACTACATAAGGACAAGTGGCTTAAATTGTAGTGTGATAAGATGAAGAAACACTCCAGAAGTGAATGATTCCACCAGAAGACATCAATTCCTCATATTTTCTTGCCAATATTGGAGCTTTCTCCTCTCCCATGTTGTGGTGTGACTCATCCTTGGACATTTAGAGTTCACTTGTAGAACGTTTGCCTCTTCTCTCCTCTCCAAGATTTCGAACCTCTAGCTGGTGACCTTCTCAATGTAGTTGTAAACAACAAAGTGGATAATGCTAGAATATACGTTCTTTACCGGGTGATGAACCTGAAGGTCGTTATGAAACAGAACAACCAAGATATACTAGAATTTCATTCCACATATCCACAATCAAACTGTGTGCCACTCCTGTCTTCCACTGGCTTTTTTACAATTCACAGTTGTGAATCTGCTTCTTCTGATTTTGGATTTAAATGCTGACAACTTTCAGAGGCAATCTATTATCTTTCTGGTGACAGACCAGATTTATGTCTTTACAGTAGGGTTTTGAGTTCTGCAGTTTTGGTGATACAGAGACTTTTTTTTCTTTTAACCTTAGAATTTGCTTATTTACCATGATGTTTATCGGTGGTATTCTTTGCTTTGGAATTGTGAATGAAGCTTTTAGAGTTTAATCTGGAAGAACAGAAATCTGCCAAAGATTGAGTAACTAGTGGCTAGGGTTGTTTTGTTTTTAACAATGTTAACAATAACCACCTTACCTTCAAGGATGATGAAGATGGTGATTTTGAGGGCTTTTGCCTGGATGTCTTTTCCAAAGTGAAAAAGGGTGGCAGAGAAATTGTCGTGAGAGTCTTTAGCATTCTGGGAAATGAATAAAACAGCATCTTCTTCCTTTCTCTCTCCAGCCCCGAGATCATTTTATAAGGCATTCAATCATGCATATCCTAGATTCCGTTAGTCTTTGTCTTGTGATGCCTTAGTAATCTGCTTTCTTGATGCTTCTCCTCATATTTAACTGTCATCCGTGCATAACTTCCTGCTTTGAGATTTTGTGGAAGGACATTTTCAAACTCCATTGTATGAAAGAAAGCCTAACATGAATCCAGATTGTAGAGAAGAAAACGCCTGGAAATGTATAAAAGATAATTAGAGGTAGTGATGATGATGGTGGTGGCGGCAGTGGCTGTTAGCAGTTTTGGTTCCTGAGTTGTCTTGGTAACAAAAATTGGTTGTGGTTGCTGGATCTCGTAGGGTGGCTTAATATTGAAAGTGGGTTTCAAAGGCTGGTGGAAAATACGTCATTAAGAGTTCTGTAATGGAGGATAAGTACTAAGATACCAAATAGCTTTTTGCTTGTAAAATAATGGACCTAGAGGTTTGTAAGAACAGAGGCCAGTTGTCTGGATTTGTTATGTTGCTGTTATTGCTTATTCCTAGCTGATAGGAATGCTCTGTATATTCCTCCTAAAATCTGAAATAATGCAGACTGGCCTTCAGCAACTTAGGCTGCCAGATGCACCTGTCTCAACTCCCAGAATTCTCAACATGGCATTATTGCTGAAGTGGCTGGAAAATTTGGAGTGTTGAAAGCCACAAATCCAGAAAACAGGCAGGTGGGGAAAATTGCTACAGAATAAAATCCCACTAGATTTTGAAAAGGAATTTATTTTATTGCTTTTCAGTCCTTCAAATCATTCTGTCTCCAGGGCATAGCATGTTTTCGAAGAAAATGATTAGAGCATAACCAAAATAGCAGGCAATTCAATTTAAGGCAAATGCCTGGCAAAATGGGGGAAAAAAATTACTGGACGAAGTTGTTCAGTAATCTGGATACCAAAAACTTTGACACATATTTCAGAGTTAACAAGCAGAAGATTTGTAAGGTGAAAATTATCCCACTATAGAAATAATGATTGGGCCCTATTGGGAAGAATAGTAATTCTGGAGATAGGGTAGAACACATTCACGTTTGTTCTTTTGTGCTCCCAATATCTATTATGTTTTTCTTCAGGGCAGCTGAAATTATATAAAATGCCATCCATCTAAGGGCTCAAGTTAAACCCAATATGGAAATTAAATGAAATTTTCCAGAACCTCATATGTTTTAGTGGTGTTAAAACTGGATCTTCAACAGCTTATGTTGCACTGTTTTCAGCAAATACAGTTCAAATAGTGCTAGCTTAAGGTAGCCATAAAATGAATTTAACCACTGCATTTAAGAAAGAGGAAAGAAGAACATTGCATGTGAATCCATGGGCAGCCACTTAAGATATCTCTCTAGCTTTCTGGTACCACATGTGCTTACTCTTTATGCTTGCTTTTGTTTACATGAGAGGAATGGAAACTGCTGACTTTTATCTCTCTCTCAGCTTTGTTTCCAACTTATTGCAGTATGTATAATTGTAGGCCAACTACTCCAGTTTTCTTCTTGATGAAAATAAAGAGGATTATGGTCTCATGCATTTGTGTAGATGTCATGAAAGAAAGTTGATTTTGCTCGGAGATTAAGGATAAAAAGGAAAAAAAACGTTTTGTCAAATAACATTTTCTTCCAACTTAACTGCTTCCCATGATGGATTGTATGTACACATTTGGGGCTTCTACAGATGGTACTCACCACTGGTCTATATTCTCCACAGGACACGACAATTCCCGAGTCAAGCACAGTGAAGAAAATGATGACTGGCACCATGGCTGGCTTTAAGTGGCCACAGAGTGTAAGCGAGGTGATTTAATTCTTTGCATATTTCTCAGAAGAAGCAACAATTCAGCTCTTGGTGTAGTGTGTATGTGTGAGAGAGCAAGAGAGAGGGAGGGAGAAAGAACAAAAGAAAGAAATAATCAAGCAAGACAGACAATCCTCCCTTTACAACAGTTCATTTAGTGACCATTCAAAGCTACAACACTGAAAAAAGTGACTTATGACTGTTTCTTACACAACCATTCTCACAATCACATGATAAAAATTCAGACGCTTGGCTATTGGTTTGTATTTATGACGGTGGCAGTGTCCCAGGGTCACACAGTCACCTTTTACGACCTTCCTATGAGCAAAGTCAAAGGGGAAGCCAGATTCACTTAACAACCTTGTTACTAACTTAACAACTGCAGTGATTCACTGAAAAACTGTGGCAAGTAAGGTCATAAAATAGGACAAAGCTCAGCTGTCTTGCTTAGCAACAGAAATTTTGGCCTCTGTTGTGGTTATAAGTTGTGGGCTGCCAGTACTGAAATCTTTACATCTGGTGATTAAAATCTTGCCCTGTAAGATCTTTGAAGTAGCTATATATACATTAAAATCATCTGTGGTACCTGTACTTTGTTCAGTGTCCCTTGCTGCGTCCTAAGAATGCATGGGAATACCATCTTAGAAGCCAATAATTTAAATCTGGTCCTTTTAAATTAGAAAATGTTTTCTTAGCCTATATAAGGAGGTAAAGTTTATACGAAGGATCTATTTTCAGGCATTCTTCTGTACAGCTGCATGGATGCTTTTCAGCCAACTCTTAGTAGTTTTTTAAAAAAAATTACATTCCATAACCTGACTTTTTCATGTATTTATCCCCATCAAATGCACATTTATATTTGTCTTGAGGGGTAAGCAAAGGAGCTCAGCATAATTGTTCTGGATTCTGAAAAGGCACCGAAGATTTTTCATCATCAGAATCTGAAACCCATTCATAGTGTGTATATAGATGCTTTTTCAAGACTTGACTATTTCATTGTGTTGGTTTCTCAATTTGTTCCTTTGTCGTTAACAGCCTGTGAAAGATGGTGACCCTCATTTCCATCACTTCCTGCTTAGCCAAACTGAAAAGGTGAGCAAAAAAATAATAATAATTGAATTTTAGGCTGATACATGGTTTGGGAAGGGTTGATAGGCAGAGTAATGGTTGTCCCTGTTTTGAATGAGCCACGGTGGCGCAGTGGTTAGAATGCAGTACTGCAGGCTACTTCTGCTGATCACCGGCAGTTCGGCAGAGTGAATCTCACCAGGCTCAAGGTTGACTCAGCCTTCCATCATCCTTCCAAGGTCGGTAAAATGAGGACCCAGATTGTTGGGGGCAATAAGCTGACTCTGTAAACTGCT
>JANHFK010003928.1:74265-86339 GCA_036250565.1 Sibynophis collaris | reverse complement strand
CTACCGGTTCTGTCCGGTTCTTAGAACTGGTAGTAACAGCGACGGAAGGTTCCACCCACCCACCCACCCAGACATCATCATGGGCCCTATGATGTGCCGCATGCACTCCCATTGCGAACCGGTAGCGAAGGTAAGTAGAACCCCCCTGGTCCAATCCATCCTTCACATCCCAGAGTCCCTGAAAATCAACCAAAGTCACATTTTCTTTCCCTCAGCTAATTTCATTGAAATTCAGCAACACAGTTTTGGAGTGTTGGGGAGCTGCATCAGAGATGATGGCAACAGAATCTGCTTCAGAAAAAAAAAATATTAATAAGATTTAGCAGCGAATGTATATATTGAGGAAAATATTGCCCAGCCTTGTTTAAACTGAATTCTTTTAGAAAGCAGATGGGAAACTGAACGTTTGAATGTTCTTCCATGCCAAAAACAACAAGAATGATCCTTCGTAAATATAAAATTAGCAGAACTGGTAGGCTAGTAAGTTTTTGATGTGAGAAGAAAAGAGTGCACATATCAATTTCCCTCCCTTCCAGTCTAAAGAGGTGAAAAACAATACTGCATTACAATATTCAAGCAACATCATCACATATTTCAATGACTTTTTACCATATTAGAATCCCTTAAATACAAAATTGAGAGAGTTTCATTTTTCAAGGGGAAAAAAATGCAGACACAGGGAAAGGCTGTGAATGTTGGTACAAAGTATACAACATGAAAGCTTTGCTTGTGGGAAAGTAAATTAATTTTCGAATGGACTGGGTAAAAATGTGCAATTTAAAACAATTTAAAATTTCACTGACAAAAGCAATCGTATTTATGATATTTCCCTAAATATCAGTTAAAAACTAGGGAGCCAATTCATTATGAATCATTATAGATTTAAAAATGGAAATCCATCCTTCCTTCCTTCCTTCCTTCCTTCCTTCCTTCCTTCCTTCCTTCCTTCCCTCCTTCCTTCCTTCCCTCCCTCCCTCCTTCTTTCCTTCTTTCCTTCTTTCCTTCCTTCCCAGTAACAGGTGGATAAGACTATCTGCTATACTGGCTGAACTCCTTGGAAATATGGATGGAAACAGATATAATAAATCCATATGGTAATCCACAAACACATATCTATGATCTCTTCCAGATGCTTCTCATCCAATATTTCGGACTGATCTCCGATCCCTACGGACAAAACATGAAGCTGGAAAATAAAAGATAAATGAACAAAGGGCACTTTTATGGACTGAATGAAGTTACACCCAAATTTTGTTACACACCGACGGCATTAAAGGGAGCATGTAAAACATATTCTGCATTGTGTTTAAAAAGGTGTTTTTAGGGCTGTGACATGCTGCTTCATGTATTGCGGTCATATCCAGTCAATAAGAATTGCTGTAAGCAGACTAAACAGCTTTAAGCTTTACCAGCTGACAGCTTCCTTGCACAGAAGACTGGGTGTGCCATGAAGATATGTAGACAATAATAATAAGCACTGCTTCTGATAGGTAATGGTTTAGGACAAGGAAAAGTTCAGCTGAGCTTTCAAGGGCCTTCATCTTCTGGAAAGGTTTTATTCGGCTATGGCCAACGGATAGAGAAAAGTGTTAAAAATTCACTTTTAGTTAAAAGCCACTAAAGAAAAATCACATATTTTGTGTTCATGCATAAGATTTAAAGGAGTGCTGTCAAAATCACTTTGTGGTTTTGGACACCATGCCTTTATTATCAAGAATAATCAGGCCATCTCTTTGTTTCCTTTATGTTCAATCTGCACTAATAAATAAACCAGAAAGTATGAAAGTTAATGATTATAGTTTATGCAGAAAAGCAACTTAAGTGATTGGCCCTCCTTCCCATACGAAGAGAGCGGTATGTAGAATACTTTCATATGATGCCTTTTTTTACATTGTATACACTGGATCAGTTAACACATCATTCTGAACCATAAAACTGGCTTAGCAGTAAACATAACATCATCACCCACTACAGGACAGCTTCATCAGCCAAGCCTAGCATTATGTGGGGATATGGATCTCAGGTTTTATTTCTCTGGAAAAAGCCAAAGAATAAAGTCAGTAATAAATAAAATCCAAATATTGTTTTGTTCTCTAGCTTCATCTGGCAGAGGCTCATATTTTGTAGTAAATAAGTTTTATTATTGTAATTGTGGTTCATGACAATGAATATCGCATAACATACAATAAAAACAAAATAACGATAAAATAAAATACTGTAATAAAAGGAGTGATCATTAAAAAAGAGGCCAAAACAAAATAAAGCCAGGGCTACGAGTAAAAACGTAAACATTTATTTCTCTTTAATTGACAACAAAGCAAAAGTAACAAACTGGCTGCTAACAACTGGAAACAACATCTGCAGGAAGAATATTCAACTATTGGAGGTCTGAAACCTTGAATCCACCGATCATTTGGACCTGATCTCATTTTAAATGAAGCGTTGAAGGACACCGTGGATAATATCCTCTACTTGATTGACGCTTACAGGGAGAGAGATGCTGTTCAACAGGACACTTACAAATTCCCCCTTCCAGATATACTGAAGGCTTGATGTGCAAGCAGAGGGATATAAAACTCTTTCTCAGCGGGGTGTTGGAAATATTAACCACATACTGACAGAGGTTTAAATCTTTTTTTAAAAGCGATCGATTTAAGATGAACAATTGGATGTCTCCATTATAATAGCACCTTTACTGACATCCTTTAAAAAAAAAAAAAACCTGTCTCTAATTTTTCCTCTGATCCAAGAGCTTAATTCCCCCAAAGAGGGTGGGAATACATTAGGTAAGCAACAAAAATTTGATCCATTGATTCCCAGCTGTGCAATGGAGAAAACAAAGTCTAGTAAGGTTGGATTCTTGAAAGCTGTCTAGTTTCTTAAAGTGCCCCAACAATGAAAGATGTAACAATGACCGAAAGTAATTCTATCTCCATCCTTAGAGAGCCAGCAGAAGTACCTTTGGGAAGACCCAAGATCTTCCTTATGAAGTTGTTTTAGGCTACATGTAGTCCTTGATTTATGACAGATCACTTAGTAACTGTTTGAAGTTATGATGGATCCCCTAAAAGGTACTTAGTCGGTAGAACAATTATGTCAGGCGCTGTCTAAACAGGTTAGGTTGCTCTTTTCCAGTTGAAGGCAAGAGATCAGCCAGTAGTGCTGTAGTCCTATTTTGGGTTTGAAAACTATCAGCAATTAATCACCTTGGTTTCTAATGTGGAGGATACCCTGATTGAGAAGTGCTGAAGGATTGGGGCAAACTGGGAACTGAATATAAAATTAGATAGCTAAATGTTTTTCAAATATACACCCTCCTTAGAAAAGTTCTACAGGAGAAGATTTGAAGAATGAACTGGGCAACTTACCAACTTTAATTATAGAAGTGGTAGAAGAATTTCCTGAATATGTATACTTTTGAGTGAAAGGGGAGAGAGAAGTCTCAGCAGCAATGCTTGCACCCAAAGGAATAGGCAAAAAAAGAAGTAATTTCCATTATCAATTTAGGAGTATATCTTTAATTAAAAGACTTGATGCGAACTATTTTGCATGTCTCTTCTGGATTTTTGTAGGTTCCATTAGATCAGAAGAGTTATAGGTTAGGTAAGTTAATATATATCTTTGGGAAAATGCTGCTTTCGCAATATCCCCTTCTGCCTGAATCCACCTTAGGAAACTTTTATAAGAGAATCCAGCAGGGATGAGGTCCCTGGTGTTAAGGTGTTTATTGATAACATCCTGGTGTTTGGCTGCACTAAGGCAGAACATATGAGATATTTATAGGAGGACTACAATAGCTACCCTGAAATTCAGTAAGTAATTATGTAAATTCCAATACCAGATCCATCCGAAACAAATGTGGGTAGTTTCAAACATGCCTCTTCCTAAAGGAAGGAGTTCAAATGAAGGAATTCAATAAACAAGTTCAAAGAGTTTGGGAATTGATTACTCATGTGTGTAAGCATATTAAGTATCTAACAAATGTACCATTCACCTTCATTCTCTTTTATGAAGCAGAATAATGGAACCGGAAAGCCAACATAAACCAAACATTTAGAACAATAATGCATTTAATATCTACCAATGTTTCCAAATGGACTTTCAGGATTCTTCTGTAGGAATGAGTCCTGTTAAAAGTCTGTCTCAGGCGCTTACTGGCTAAACTAACTTACTACCAGTGGTAGAAACTTTCTGAGATATTTTGCAGTTTTCAGTGACTTTTCTTCCAATTGCGGTTTTAAGATTCAAACTGGCCTATAAGCTTGGCAAGAATCTAATAATTGGTGACACTATCAAGGATGGTTGATAAAGCTATGGTTAAGAATCACCTAGCTTGGCATATTGTCCATGTCATTGAGGTTTGCCAATTATCAGTTACCCAACTTCTCTAGTAGCTATGGAACACCTTTGCTTGACTATATATATAACTCAAGATGCCATCAAAAGCTCTTAATAATAGTTGACCTGTTCTTCACATTTTGATTCCATATTTTTAATATTTGTAAATGTTTCTGTAAATTATACTGCCATCTTTAAAGGTTAAAAGTTCCTTTTTTTACTTCATTCCATGTCTCAACAGTTATTGTGAAATAATAAACAATTCATATTTGTCACAGCGATACCCAGATATTTCATCTCAATTTTAAAAACCATTTTATTTATCAGTTTTGTTTCATCTTCTATTTTCAAATTTTAATTAGCGTCTTCATTTGCAAAAGTCCTTAATTTGTAAGTTTCTTTTGTTCAATCTTTGCTCCCACAATCTTCTCATTTTGTCTGATATATCTATTCAGTACTTCAAGAACCAAAATAAACAAGAGAGGAGACAGTGGGCATCCTTGTTACTTTTTGTATCTTGCACAGGGATACAGTGGCCAATGGTTCTCTTTTTCTTTTTACAATTATCAGAAAGGGTTAATGTAGACAGAAGGGTTTGTGGTTTTGAACAGTATGAGACTGAGTTTGAGGCAAATTGTGTACAATAGAATAGAATGGAATGGAATGGAATGGAATAGAATAAGACAGAACAGGACAGGACAGGACAGAATAGAATAGAATAGAATTATTTATTGGCCAAGTGTGATTGGACACACAAGGAATTGTCTTGGTGCATATGTTCTCAGTGAACATAAAAATACAAGATACATTCGTCAAGAATAATAAGGTACAACACTTAATGATACAAATGACAAAAATGTAATTGCTATTTCAAATTTATGTTGGAAATGTAAACAAGAAGAAAGGACATCTTTTGTATAAGCAAATTCAAAAATTCTGTTATGCTCAATGTCCCCAAGGTTTACCACTTTCCAATTCTGAACCTAATGTTTGAATTTTTAATGGCACAGCATGCAGGACACTATCCTGTGTGGTCCATAAAGTAGCTCCCCACTCATGTGGAATGGTGATGTCAAAAGTCTTTTTAATGGCATCTGTGGCTTATCCCTTCCATTGGGACAGGGATGAGAGAAGAAAAGGAGAGTCTTAATGAAGAGCCTTCAGGAAGGATTATGGAAGTCACTGGGGAAATCATAAATTGACCTCATGACTACAGAGGTACACATTCCTAATGCAGATGAACAATGAAGTCACCCCGTGCAAATCAGCAAAAATGTGCAGTGCTCCAGAGAGACTCGCTGAACAATGCTGACGATATCTGTGAAGGATGCATAGATAATGTAACACTCTTGTTTAAGAATTGGTCCAAGAATATGGATTTGATGGTTATGTTGACTTGTTAACTTTGGTTTCTCTCTTTTATCAATACAGGAACAAGCATAGACAATATTGTAATAAATTGAGGCAGAATTCTGAATATAATGTATGTAACTCTGGTACTTTTATATTATTGTTGCAGGTGGTTAAATATTTTCACTATGTTGAACAAAACAGATAACTGTTTAACGTGAGTTGGACTTACTTCATAGGCCATCTCGGGGACAGAACTAATATTCAGAAATGCAGTATTCTCAGATGAGGAATTTTCTGTACAATTTTTCTATTCAAGTTGTGTATATATTACCTATCAAGCACGTTTTGATATGGTGGGACAATGCAAAAAATACATACCTGGCAATCAGAATCTAAATGAATGCTAAACGTTTCTCTTAGTGTGTCACTTAATTCTGCGTAACAGGAATATCCAACCTTTGTATTCTACTTTTTTTTTCCTGCAGGTTGAATCTCTTTCTGCAAAATTGATTTCTGGTTTGCTATGGGTACAATTTTGCTGAAAACCGGAAGTAGATACCAGTTTTGGGCAAAATGGTTATAAAACGCAGTCACCTGATGGTGCAATACTGCAAATGGCCATAAATGGGGCCGAACATCTGAAGTGCAGTGATTTGAATGCAGCAGGAGGTGACCATGAGAATTTCTGATCCAGTTCATAAGTACCTCTCAGGTAGATCCATTGGAACCAGTCATAAGTCAAGGACTGTCTGTACAGCATTCTTCACAGATGGCTAACATCTGCTTCAATGCAAAAAGAAGGTCATCTTTTTTGAAGTTCATCTAATGAAGTTCATTGTCAAAATCTTAAGAAGTTTTTCTTTTAAGTATTCGTTTTGAATTTGCCTTCCTGAAACATCACTTCATTTCCATGTCCTGTTCTCTAGGATGGGGGGGGGGGGAATTGGTTTTGTTATTTTAACATGAAATGTTTTAGGTTTTAAAAAATTGATTCCATATCTACCATGTTTCCCCCCAAATAAGACCCTGTCTTATATTTTTTTTAACCCTGAAATAAGTGTTTGTTCTTATTGCCATGTGTTCAAAAGCCCGATTGGGCTTATTATCAGGGGATGTCTTCTTTTGGGGGAAACAGGGTACTTGCAGGTTTTTTTCTCTATTCTAGTGAATGGTTGCACAACTGTTTTTTCATGCATTTTGTTTTTATCCCAGATCCATCTTTATCGGCCTTTTCTATCCTTCGTGGTAAGTCTGCATGAAATGTGATGACAGATTCAAAAACGTTGTCATTCACCTTCAAATCTCATCTCAATGCTGCATGTTTTCTTTGGGTCGAATATCAGCTTCCAGTCATGTTGTGTACATTTCAGAACAGCTTCTCAGTTACTAAATAATTGCTGTTCTATACATACAAATCATAATAAAAGCAACTTTGGAGATATCTCTTTCCCTGCATCTGAAGACACATATAATTTATGAAGCTGTTGGGATTTGCAAAATGCCTTGAACTGACAGTATCATTAATTATGCTTGTAAAGTTGATACAGCTAGTTCTTGACTTACAACTATTTGTTCAGTGACTGTTCGAAGTTACAACAGCACTGAAAAAACTGACCTACGACTATTTTTCACACAACTGTTGCAGAATGCCCATGTTCATATGATCAAAATTTGGATGCTTCACAACTGGCTCATAGTTATGATGGTTGAAACATCCTGAGGTCATGTGATCACCTTTTGCAACCTTCTGATAAGCAACATCAATTGGGAAACCAGATTCACATAACAGTGGTGTTTCCAATTTAACAATTGCAGTGATTCACTTAAATGTGACAGGAAAGTTCTTAAAATGGGGCAAAACTCACTTAACAACTGTCTTGCTTAGCAATGGAAATTTTGGACTCAATTGTGGTTGTAAGTCAAAGACTACCTATATAGTGGATACTCCTCTCCTTACAGGAATCGTAGGAGAAGCATCTAAATACACATTAAGCAACATTCTCTATTACATTGTTATTGTTTTGTTAAGCTAAACTTATTTTGATCAGTTGCAATAGGTTGTCTAAAAAATAAAGGTAGATGGCAAATAAGAAGTTCTGCCTACTAAGTATTTCAACTTTCCCTTCCATTTCTCCTTTCCTAAGTGACGTTCCTTAGACAATGTACATGAATGGTATTTCAGAATATATAATATTTTCCAGTTTCACAATCTTCAGTCTTGTGCCAAGAGTTCATGACTGTCAAGAAGCCACCGGATGACAACAGAAAGATGGTTTTGCATACAACTAGCCAATTTATTTACTTTATCTTGCTCCCTTTATCTTGCTCCTTTCTGAAACTTGATTTCGGCTTACATTCTCTTAGATTATAGGTACATGTATTTTCATTCCTTCAAAATACAAGATGCTACATAAGGTTGGTGATTTTCCCTTCCCTTTCAACTCACACACCTCTCTTGGCCTAATGAGGCCAAAGAAGCTTCTTTACTAACAAGGAAAGTATGCAAGGAATTTGGAAAGTTTGCTTTGCTTTCTGAGCTAGGAGCCTCGGCAAGCTCACCTGAGATATGAAAGGTGATAACAGCAGAGCTGTTCTTTTACAGATACAGCCTATTTGTTCATTTCATTTGAGACTCATAGCTTGCCTTTTGGGTATAAGATGAGGAGACTTTTACTTCCTAAGATGCTTAGTTAAATACAATTTTAAAACATTACAAAACCTCATGCTATTCTCTTTGGATGTCACCATCTCCTGTTAGAGAACTTCATTTTCTGCTTCCTACTTAATGATGTTCAGTCAATCAGAATAGAACTGGAAGAGACCTTGGAGGTGTTCTAGTCCAACTTCATCATCCAGGAGACCCTATACCATTTCAGATTGGTGGCTCTTGTTAAAAACCTCCAGTGATGAAGCACCTACAACGTCTGAAGGCAAGCTGTTCCACTGGTTAATTGTCCTCACTGTTAATAAGTTTCTCCTTAATTCCAGGTTGCTTCTCTCCTTGGTTCATTTCCATCTATTGTTTCTTGTTTTGCCTTCTGGTGCTTTGAAAAATAAGTTGACCCCTTCTTTGTAGCAGCCCCTCAAATACTGGAATACTGCCATCATGTCATCCCTAGTTCTTCTTTTCCCTAGACTGGCCATACCCAATTCCTACAAGCATGATCTCCAATTTCTGCTTCCTTCCTACCATTCCTTTTATATTCTCCCCTGAAATTCTCTTCCTCAGATGATTTAAAGCTGCTAAATTCTACTATCATGTAGTTGTAGGACCTGAACCCCTGAAGTTCAGTGCTCTTAGGTAGGTTTTCAAATGATTCTTTGAAAAATCATTTGAAAATTATTCCAGCTATTAAAAACAGGGTGGCTTCCAGCTGAGAAAGGCTAGATTCTGCTAACTTCAGATATGTTTAATCTTCTTGAGCCAAAGGCTGATGTTATAGCAAGGGGGGAGGAGCGCGGAGGAAACAAAGCCCTCTTCCCTAGGGAAAAGATGCTTTGCTTCTCCCTTGCTACATCTGACCTTCATCAGCTCAGCCATAACAGCAGCCTGAAAGCAGATATACTGGGGCTTTTGACTTTCATCAGCCTCAAGATTGACAGCCATTGTACAAATGCATTTGATTCCATCACTCTGATATCTGGCTTAAAGTAACTTTGCCAACAGGCACCTTATATGCTACAGGACTAACATTGCCACAAGAATCAATATTATTTTCCATTTCTCCCTTAAATTAATTGAATAATTTTATGAATAGAGGGCTGGCTTCTGACGTGTGGGCCTCTTACAGAGATATATATACACACAGAAAGACAAACAACCTCTCCATTTTTTCTTTTACACTTAGAGATGGTAAGGTGTTAAATATCTAAAAGACAACTTATTTCTGAGGAAAATGTAATGTCTGTCCAAGCTGTCCAGGGAGAGAACACCGAGAAGGAAAAATTAGATGAGCAGATGTGTGTTTTTCCAATAAACATGTATATAGTTGTAATGCTGTAGAGTTATTTTGTGTGCTTCACACCTGGGCATGTTTATAACCAAAGATAGAACTAAAACAAAGCAACAGTTGCATATATACTGTAAGCAAAGTACATCTTGAACATCACCTAAATCTCTGGCAATAAATGAAGGAGTAAAAGCTGAAGTATATGGGGCTAAGAAGAACGTTTTTTTTCTCCGATTCTAGGGGTAGATTTCAGGATTTGGAATTCATACAAACTAGGGTGTGGACCGGTGGTGGGATTCAAAATTCTTTACTACCGGGTCTGGGGGCGTGGCTTGGTTGGTGTGGCATGGCTTGATGGGCATGGCAGGGGAAGGATACTGTAAAACCTCCATTCCCTCCCCACTCCAGAGGAAGGTTACTGCAAAATCCCCATTTCCTCCTGATCAGCTGGAACTCGAGAGGCAGAGAATAGATGGG
This sequence comes from Sibynophis collaris, assembly GCA_036250565.1. Lineage (NCBI taxonomy): Eukaryota > Metazoa > Chordata > Lepidosauria > Squamata > Sibynophiidae > Sibynophis > Sibynophis collaris. The sequence goes on along the minus strand of JANHFK010003928.1, from coordinate 76,221 downwards.
GTGGGGCCAGTCCAAGGTGGTATTTACTGGCTCTCTGAACTATTCAAAATTTCCGCTACCAGTTCTCCAGAACCATTCAGAACCTGCTGAATACCACCTCTATGTGTAGACCTTGTATTAGATTCAGCATTCCCACCAGACAGCCATATAATATCAGTAACAAGACAATCTTTTATCAGTTTTGGCTGTTATATGCAAGTATATCACTCAGAAAGCCACTGAGGTGAGATGGACAGTGTAGAAATTTGATAAATAAATGAATAAAAATAAATAAATAAATCCCTACCCAAAGAAGCTCTGGAGACATGAATGCTGGTAGCTCAATACATTATAATACATTCTTCATTGAATGATCCTTGAGGGCAGTTTTACTTAAAGGATGGCGCCATAGATGGACAGTGGTATCACTTGAAAGTTTCTACTTAATCCCAGAGGATTCGTTTAGTTCATTCAAGGTGTTTGCCCAGCAAATTCTTATTCAATTAAGCACCAAGCTACTTACAAGACCACCAATTTTAAAACGATGCATCTACTCTCTGATCGTGATCCCAAAAATGACTTTTGTGGCTACTATCATAGCTAAACTTAACATGAACACTTAATTTGGCTTTTTCTCATTGAGCACTCAAACTATGGAAAAAATGCTACTAGACCTGGACTAAGGTTTAGCAAGAGATTAAAACAGGCATGCACTACGGCTTTTAAAAATAGTTTTGTGTTTTAACAATAATTTTGTTTTTTATGCTAGTGATTATATTCCTTAGATTTAATTGCATACTGATGATTTTTAAAATTCTGTTTTTGCATGCTGCCTTTAAATCTGCTAGAGGCCTCGACAGTATATGCATTTTCTTAAGTAAATGTATAAATTCGTTGCTGGTGCTTGTAGGGAAAAAAATTCTAATCTGTGTGTATATCTATATTACTACAGAGTGCAAGTGACAACAGTTATTTGGCAAAGCCCTGCAACCTTCATTATAATGTCAACCAAAGAGTAAGATGTTCACGCACACCTGGTAGGGTTGAATGACTTCAAAAGGAATGAAGGAATAAGCAGCCTGCTCACAGGAATATTTTTTTTTTCTTAGTGTGCTGTTGTGCCTTTAAGGCTCAGGTATACTGTGACATTTTGGGAATTGGGAATTACATTTTTGACAAAAAAAGAAAAGAAAAAACAGCCTGCATGGAGAAACTCCCAGGCTGATCCTGGCAAACAGTGCAGAAAAACTGTATTTTCTTCCTGAGGCAGGAAGACACACCCAAACTTCCTGCCAGAGTCACTTTCTGAGCTTTCAGGTCTACGAATGAGCCACACCTTTGGGGAGATGTCTGTTTGCCTGCCAGGAAAGATCAGTCAGCCAATATGTTAACTGTGAGAGCATATTTTGGTTCCCTGGGGCTTCCCTCTCTCCCTCTCCCTCTTTCTCTTCCCCTCTGCTGAACCTAAACAGCACTTCCAGTGAAAAGCACTTCTTAATTGACCTATCATTGAACCGAATGGATAAAACACGTTTCTCAGAATTCCTGCCTTCGTGCATTGTAGTAGATCTTCTGTGTAGCATTTTCTACATAGAGAGCAAACCTGTGATGGCATTATAGTTGGGAATCTGAATTAGGAACGGGGAGGGTCAAATTCAAATCTTGATTTAGCCACGATGCTCCTGGATGGCTTTGAGCAAGCACCATCTCTCTGCTCTGCCTACCTCATAGGATTGTTGCAAGGATAAAATGAAGGGGAGAACCCAGGGGTGAAATTCAGCAGGTTCTGGAGAACCGGTAGCGGAAATTTTGAGTTGTTCGGAAAACCAGCAGATACCACCACTGACTGGCCCCAGAGTGGGGTGGGAATAGAGATTTTGCACTATCCTTCCCTTGGAGTGGGGTGGGAATGGAGATTTTGCAATATCCTTCCACCAGGAGTGGGGAGGGAATGGAGATTTTGCAGTATCCTTCCCC
>JANHFK010003927.1:259820-270670 GCA_036250565.1 Sibynophis collaris | reverse complement strand
TTTAATTGTATGTATATATGTTTATATGTATTTTATCAGACTTGTACACCGCCCTGAGTCCCAACAGGGAGAAGGGCAGGATAGAAATAAAAATTATTTATTTCCTGAAATGATCTAAATCTCATTATTTGATTTAATCTTAGAATTTTCTTAAGACTGCCCTTTTCAAACAACTAACTGAATTTCTTCTCATTCACATCCACTGTTTTTTACATAGACTTTTATCTGATGTTCATCAAAATCTCCCCTATCTCTGTGTCTGCATCCTTAAATGTGTAGGACAGGAAAGGATCGGAAAAGACTCCCACTACGAGCAGGAGGGTAGAGTGCAGTTTGTGATCGATGCGGTTTATGCCATGGCTCATGCCCTCCATCAGATGAACAAGGATCTGTGCAGCGATTTTTCTGGGATCTGCCCTGAGATGGAACATGCCGGGGGCAAGAAGCTTCTGAGATATATACGCAGTGTTAACTTCAATGGTGAGTCTGTGTTCTTATATTGTCCTCTTATTTCACCTTAATAATCCTTACTAACTGGTTAACCAATACTTTAGTAACCTAATAATAATGATGGGATGTAGTGTAAAATGTGTTGCTTGCTGAAGAGTTATTTTGCTTACCATGGGAATAAACTATTTTGTAACTTTCTGGAGTTTATTTTTGTCTAACAACTTTCCTATTATCATATGGCTAATTAAAAATGTAATAGGAGATATATAGCCAGTTTTGTCTAGTGATTAAGGCATCATGCCAGAAACCAGAAGACTATCAGTTCTAGTCCCACTTTAGGTGTGAAAGTGGGGCTGGGTGACTTTGGACCTGTCAATCTCTCTCAGCCCAATTCACCTCACATGGTAGTTGTTGTGCGGACATTAGGTTGAGGAAGGAGAATTAAGTAAAATGGGATAAAAATTATCTATTCTATTCTATTCTATTCTATTCTATTCTATTCTACTCTACTCTACTCTATTCTACTCTATTCTATTCTATTCTTCCATTCCGTTCTACTCTATTCTACTCTACTCCACTCCACTCCATTCTGTTCTATACCCTTTTTCTATTCTTAATTATATTATATATCCACAGTTTTAAAACACCAAAAGAAATGAGACTCTATTCACTATTTTATTAGATTTGTAAATGATTATTATGTACTTACAACCTATTGGTAATGATTGTACTTTCAAAACCATGCTGCTTGTTATTGGGCTTCAATGTTGTGGCATTTTTATTGTCATAATATATACATTTACAATCCTATATATATAAAATTGATGCAGTTAGTCTGTTGCAGAGAGTAAAGAAAAGGACTTGCAGGAATAGGCCAGATCCTTTGGAAAGGCAGCAATGGGAAAGATGCGATTTAAGTCCAAAAAGAAGAAGAGGGTATACACAAGAGACTCAGACAGACACATGAGTAGCTACTGAGGATTGTGGGAATAAAGCATTGTGGGAGACTTGCAGGATTCTATTACTATAGCTAATATTAATAACAAATACATTGCTTAACCTTTTTGTGGAATTGATTTCTTGGTTTTGATAAGGAAGGGAAGGTTGGAGCAAAAAAAGGGTGAACGATCATCACATGTTAAGAAACTTGCATGAGTCATGATTTGTACTTGAGATCAAAAAAGGAAAGAAACTGATTGCCAGAAGGTTCCATTCTTTCTGCTAGCCAAAGCAGAAATAGGAATGGATGCATATATGTAATTATAAAAGAGGGGGGGGGGGAGAGGAGAAATTTTAAAAATCCCAAACATATAGGGTTTATATACATAGACAAACCTATGTATATAAAGTTGTACAATAAATATTTCAATAAATGGAGGTTATAATTCATTATAGTCATTCATAGATTATGTATGCTGATGAATTCTGAATATCATTGAATAGTTGCAGCCATATATTTGTCTTTCCAATGCTGAACAATACATCAATTAGTTGTAAGTAAGGTACAGAAAATCTTCTTCCATATTCAAAAGTCAATTCCCATGCGCTAGGAATACACTTCAAAAGAATACAAGCATCTAAAAATACTGAATCTTAAAATTAAGTTAATGTATGCAAGAACTTCTTTCCCAAATGGAACAATTATTGGGTGCTATAAAAACATGTATTTAAATGAAGTATTAATTCCACTTCATCCCAGCAATCTCACCATTTATTCCACATAAATTAAATGAAGTCATTTCTGAAATGTTATTTCTTTTTGAATTTCAACGAAGTCATTTCTGAAAAATTATTATCTTATTGAAAATGATGTAATCTAAAATGTATTAAGGAGCCATGGTGGCACAGTGGTTGGAATGCAGTATTGCAAGCTAATTTTGCTGACTGCCAGGGGTTCGATTCTCACCGGCTCAAGGGTGACTCAACCTTCCATCCTTCCAAGGTTGGTAAAATGAGGACCCCGATTGTTGGGGGCAATAGGCTGACTCTGTAAACCTCTTAGAGAGGGCTGTGCAGCAGTATATATGAATCTATAAATAATTAAACATATGAATAAAATAGAATTGAAATATTTCAGAAGCCAATACAATTACATAAAAATTCATCTGAGTTCTATTGCTATTGAAGTTTTCAGAATTTTTAACATCTTTTTCTATTACTTAAATAAAATTTGCAAACAAACAAACAAAACAAAGGAAAAGACTATATGTCAACATACAAATGAGGGTTATAAAATGGAAACAACTATTTAAAAAGCAGAAGAAACAACAATAAATAACAAAACATTATTTTTAAAAAGCATTTTGAGAGCTCCTCCGTTCTCCTCCTTCCTTCCCCCCTCCCCCCCCCCATACCTGTTAATTGCTGTTTGAATATTTTTGCACTATACTTTGGAGGTTCTTAACATTTCTGTTTAGAGATGATGATGATGATGATTGTGATAATGATTGATGGTGCCTCTGCTATGAAGACACATCCTCAGCAAATTGTTAATAGTCATCTTGACTTCACAGTCGGGAGGTTGTATGGATGATGACAAACCTAAGGAAGCACGGTTTTAATGTCAACATTTATTAATTATGTAAAAGGGAGAAATTAAGGCCACGATTGTTGACTTTTTGTAACATAATTTATTAACAGCTAGAAGTAAATTAAGATCAAAGAGTTCTAGAAGTCACTTTTAGTATGAATTTCAAAAGCTGCATCTGTGGAAGGATCTGACACCTTCTTTTCCCACAGTTTGTTACCCAAGTCAGGAATATAACAGACTAGATGCTCAGTGGAGGTAGAATAAAATGTATTTATTCAATCCAAGTTTGTCAAGTAACATTGAGTGGCTATTGTGATGGACTGCTCCTCTGGCTCCCTTCTGATAGAGTTTTAGTTTGAAGATTTAGTCAAGCTCTAACAATAGAATGGGATGTGTTAGCTTACTACAATAGTTCCTGATCTCTCAGCATGAACATGTATCTCCTGTGCAATCTTTCCTTTCTTCCTTTCTTCCTTTCATTGTCTATTAAAAATGTGTCATTGTTTTAGTTAACCACAATGTCTATATACATGGGAATTTTATATTAGTAAAATAGGTAATAAACATTAGTCTTCATTTGCATAGAGTTTGCTACAGGATGCACTCATTTATTTATAATGGCAGGAGTCAGCTTTTTCCTTTTATAAAATGGCATTAATACTATCTTTACAATCTTTTATCAGTCTTTAATTTATTGCATATATGTATATTTGTTTTCTGAGGTTTTTGCGGGTGTTCGTATGTAGGTGTTTGGTTGTTTGGGTTTTCTTCCGCGTGAAATTGGAAGTTTCTTGGCGACATTGCTCCTAGAAGCATAAAGCCCAGAACACCAGCCTGAAGATGATGAATGAGACTTCGTCAAAACATCGCCAAGACACTTCCAATTTCACGTGGGAGAAAACCCGAACAACCAAAGACATACATATATATATTTATATACACATACATACATACATAGTGTGTGTATATGTATAATTTTGCTTAATCATGTCCAATAAATTTTATTGGAAAGGTTTTTCAGAAATGGTTTGCTATTTCTTCTTTCCTAAGGTTGAAATAAAGTGACTTGCCCAAGATCATCCAGCTGGCTTTGTCAAATATGAGACTAGGACTCCGTTTCTTGATTTCTAGCCTCATGCCTTAACCACTACACCAAAAATGGGTCTCTAAAATAAAAGTGGTAGATTGGAATGAAATATATTTTCCACCACTCCTTCATATTAAAACAGTATCAAGAAAAAAAATCTTAAACTGGTAAAATGAAAAAAAAATGAAGAGAAAGAATTGTTCATCAATGGTATCATTCCCATAGTTTCAGACAATGGTCTTTATGCCTTTGACAGAATATTTTTATCAAAGCAATCTCCATGAATAAAGTGTGGCATCTAGTGTAAAAACTGAACAAAACATTCTAGTGGAAATCTAGCAGTCAATTCTTTCTCTTTACTCTTCACTGACCTACTTAGAGAACTTTCAGAAAATGTGTACAAACACTAATCTAGGTCAGACACCCCAAAGGTGAAGAGAAATATTTAACTTCGAACTGAACTCAACACTCTATATAATACAAAACTTTGTATTGCTTTAAATACCAAGTGCCAATGACTAAACAACTAATATTTTTTTAAAAAAAATATGCACAAGAGGTATATAGTTTTTTGCAATATCAGGTAAAGACAGCATTTGAAAAACAGTATTTCTGTGACTCATAATATCTGGTGGAAACTTATCATTAACAAAAGATTGGTAGCAGCTGCAGGTTTATCTCCAGTTTCACGGTATTTATCAATTTATGCTGCTATTATCGCATAAAAACACCTGGATGATATTAGCTTAATATCCAGAAAAGTTGCCTTCTCTTCACCTACAGTATTTTTTTCAAAATATATTTGGATCTATTTTTTGTTGCTGCTGCTACTGCGGGCTGTAATATTGAGTTTCAGTTTATTTATTAAAAAGGGGGGATTTTTTTCTTCTTTTCTGGAGATAAAAGGAAATGGATGAATCCTCATAGGATTCTTCTAAGTTTAGGCAACAAAATTAACATAGGTGCTAAATAGAATGATGAACACTTTTGTAATACCTTGGTTCAGAAATGTAGCAAATGAATAGGCATATTATAAAATATGGTAGGAAAGAAAAATAGAAGCTAGATATTGCCTGTTTTATCTTCTGGTTATTCCCTCACCCTTGTAATCAATGGGAGACATCTGACCTGTCTTCTGGCTTTCAGGTATTATTCTTGGATGTCAACTGCATGCAGAATATGACATATTTCATTCATGACTTGACTTGATGTAGTGGGCATTAATGATTGTCTTGCCACTCATCCTAAAGCTAAGGGCAGTGGAAGACTTAATATTTATTCTATGTAAGTGGAGGATTGGATATTCTATGCCATATTCACCTTAGTTTGGAGCAACTCAGTATTTCATGCCAGCTATGACAAAAGTGAATCTTTCACAAGTTGTTATTGCTTTGACATATGTTGGTAGCATATATTTTTATCTTCTGAGCAAAAAGTAACTGTTTGAAGATAGGAGATTTCACAGCTATATTCTTGTCATGTATAGACTGCATCCTGCTGAAATTTAGACTTACAGCAACTATTTTAAAAATGCATTTCTTGTGCAGAAGCTACAAACTAAGTCAACATTTCCATTGAGGCACCTGCAGTGATGCCAAAATCTCTTTCCTGCTAAATCACAGCTACTTCAAATGAGACGCACAAATGTAACTGAACTTTATATTGATTGATAGATTGATTTGACAACTTGTACACCTTATACTTGCTAACCTGAAATTGCATTCCCTGTCTTGCACACAGTTTGGAGAGATACTTTTAGAGTTCTTCAAAACCCTGTTTGATTTTATCACCCTGAATAGTTTGGTATCATCAGAAAATATGGCCACTCATTGTTCACCTCCAATTTGTAACAGTGAAGTAAAAAAATATCATACCCAACAGTGTTCCATGACAGACTCTAGTATAAATTTTATAAATAAAATTAATTACATTTATTATAATTTTATACATTCATAATATATTTAAAATATAAATACTTACATACAGTAAGTGAAATATAAATGCATTTATATGTTTACAAAATAATCTTCAATAATAATAATAAGAATTTTCCATTGTGAGAATTTCTCATTGATGCCAATTTTATTTTTAATAGTTGCATTTATCCTTGAGAGCTTCTATTTCTCACCTGTCCTTTACAAAAGGGAACTTGTCAAAAGCTTTTTGAAAAATACAGTATTTGTTGTGTCATCCTTCTTGACATGTTCAAAATTCTTTTTCAGTAATATTCATTTTTCTATTTTCTTTCTTCTTTTACTTTTTTGTCTGCAATAAACGTTAAGCTAATTCTTCTCTTAGGTGGTTGACACGTAATTTATTAATGAAAAAGAAAAGTGTAAAAATGATGAAAATAAATGTTCGGCATCATATATTTCTAGAGCATTTAAAATTGGGTATAATATTAGTCCCTTCAGCCAAAGAATGTTGGCTAACAAGAATTAGAAGACATATTTTCTTTGCAATAGCCCTGTCCTCTGGAACTTTCTTTCTTCAGAGTTGTGAACATCAACCATGGCTTCATGCTATATTGACTATATGATGAATATTTTTCTCAGCTGCTATATATATATTTAACTTTGTAATGTGTGCTAATTGTTTTTAATTGTTTTATGACTGTTCACCACCAAGAGTCATTTGTTTGCAATGGGCAGTTACAGAAATCAAATAAATAAATAAATAAATAAAATATGTAATGTATGTATTATGTAATTGATGTAATTACTAATTCAATAAACCTATGCACTATCTGGCCTTCAGGAACCAAGGTAATATACATAAATTTCTTCTTCCAATTTCTTTCTCCACACACACATACACATAAACCTGAACGAGAATGACTAGAACAAAGTCACCCATAAACTTCTATGGGTAAAGATAGATTTGAACCTGAAATTGCTAATGTAGTTCCACATCACTGTCAAACATACTTCATAGAATCAATTAAGCTTTGAACAATTAAGTATGTAAGCATTTATTACCTGTATATTGTACAGCTTTGATCTAAAAGCTCCATCTTTACATTTTAATACCATAGCACCGTGATGGCGAACCTATGGCACTCATGCCACAGGTGGCACGTAGAGCCATATCTGTGGGCATGCCAGCGTTGCCCTAGCTCAGCTCCAGCACCTTCTGGAACCTGATTTTCAGGCCTTCTGGGTCCACCAGAAGTCAGGAAACAGGCTGTTTCTGGCTTCCGGGAGGCCTGTGGGGCGGGAGAACACCGTTTTCGCCCTCCCCAGGCTCCTAGAAAGCCTCTGGAGCTTGGGGAAGGTGAAAAACAGGCCTACCGCGTGCCAAAAGCAGAGGGCATTGAATTATGGGTGTGGGCACCCGTGTGCACAACCCCCCCCAACTCCCCACACTTTTGACGGAAAAAAGGTTAGCCATCACTGCCATAGCAGATATACCAGTTTTTATTTTCAAAAGGTATTAATTGAAAGGGAAAAAAAAGAAATATTTAATAGGCATTTTTAATGAAATGTTGGAAGCTAATTATTCTGATTGTCTGCCCTAGTTTAATTCCAAAGGTTTTATGAGGAAAGTTGGAAGGAGTACACAGAATTTTAAGTGGGCCTTCAGGGCAAAAGATAGCACTTTACATAGCTTTAATTAAGCATACCATCACTATAGGGCTGGATGCATTTTAAACAAAATCCATTCAATAAACCTAAATATATTTATTAGACTCAATAGTACCCTGATGATGTCAATATTGAAACAAACCAGATTGCTTTGCACACACACACATGCAAGAGGCCATATCACAAGAAGTATTTACATCAGAAGAAACTGTCACTTTAGTCAACTACTGTTGTGGAGCGAGGAGTGGGGGAGGGAATATCATTCTACATTTTCCTCAAGAACGTGTTTCCACCCACTGGAAAAAGTCCCCATATAACAATAGAAATTAATCTCTGAAATGTTTTCCCCCACATTTTTATGATTGTATCCATTCCTCAAAGTTAAGAACAAAAATGAGTAAGCCTTCAATGCAATGAACATTAAATTCCCTACATTTAATGGAAAACGGTATGTCAAGGCCCCAGCAAAGCATGATGCTGTAACAATTATACCTTTTAATAGGAATTAAATTGACTCCTTTCACTTGTTTAATGGAAATCTGGGATACTTGCACATAGTGAATGAAACAGAAAAGGCAATAACCTCTGAGAAGAGACAGAATCTTACATAGCTATTAACTATACAAGTTTCATTTGGCTGCAATGAAACAATGGGGAAAAAAAGATCAATGAGTCAAATTTCTCAGATGTATCATTACTGCTGGAGTATAACAATAGAAATCAGCAAAAGTGAAGGTATTAAAAAATATAATCAATTAAAGGTTTGTTTCTTGCTTTTCACTAAATCAGATAAATGCTAAAAGTATTAATAATTAGAATCTCAGGAAAAGAAACATCTAAAAGAACAATATTTATAATTTAAACAAAGTTCCCAAGAAACTATTTTTATAAATGAAATCATGTAGATCTATATAAAGAATGATCTCACTCACAGATTGCTTTGTTCAAAAGAATGCAAAAAGGGCTATCAGAAACCCTAATTAAGTATCCTGTTCCGTGTTTTTTGGAGTAGAATTCTACATATCAGGTATTATACACCATTAAATAAATTAGACGAATCCAAAGGTTAAAAAGCTTCTTGGATGCATTATAACCTTTTATAACCCTGGAGTAATCCTTGACCTGCGACCATTCTTTAATAACTATTCAAAGTTATGATGGCACTGATAAAATTGACTTACAACTGGTCCTCATACTTACCGGTATGTCTGTTGCAGGATCTCTGCAGTCATGTGATTAAAATTTGGGCACTTGGCAACTGGCATATATTTATGATGATTGCAGTATCCCAGAGTTAGATTCATTTTATGACCATGTGATCTGCTTAGCAACTACAGCAAAAAAAAAAAAAGATAGTCAAATTGGATGCCACTTATTTTACAACTGCATTGCTTAGCAGTGGAAGTTGCCATTGTGGTTGTAAGTTGAGGACTATAAAGTATAGAGGTTTACATAACGGCTATCAGAACGAGATTCAGTAATGGTTTCTATAGATCCTGAATCCCTTCTTTTTTGCCACACAAGCTTCAATATGAAATCAGCTTCATATCTCAGTATCCATTTTTTCATTACTGAAAAAATATGAAATTACATAGTAAGCAATAAAACTTAATTTCGATCCTTGTCAAGATTTTATTATTTCTATAACTGATTGGAGGATTGATGGGATACTTAGCCTAATACTGAAATCTAATATCCAAGAATACATTAAACGGGCAGCAGAAGGCAAAAATTACTTTTTTACATACCTACTTTTTATTTTTGCTGAATTTCCTTCATTACAACTGTCTTTCAGTTACTTGGCAACCTTAATGTATTTAGTCTGTCTGTTTCATTTTTCCCCTTTCTACAGCCAAAATCTCAGATGCCAGTCTAAAGTGTGTGTGTGCATATGTGTGCTTTGCTAACATTAGTGACTATTCAAAAGACAATTTATTATATTGTCAATGTTCATATTAATAGTAACAGTTTTTTAAACTGTTAGAGATTATTGTGACTATTAATTTTATCTATAAATATTTATATTTATCACTTTTATATTATAAGTATATTATAAGTATATTATTATATAATATACACATATTATAAATATTTATATTTATCACTTTCAGTACTTATCATCCATCCATTGCAAAACATTGCTTAACATTAACATTTCAGTTTGGTTTTTAGTATTGCAGCAATATTTTAATACTATTTTATTATTATTTTCTAATGTTATACAGGACTCCATATAAATTAACAACCATAGCTTTTCATTCCCTTTTGCATTTCTCCAGGCATTCTTTGTTTCTTCTTCCACTGAGACATTCAAAAACAGCCTTACTAGAGCTTTACTTTTAATCATATCAAATTCCTTTTGTAGCATTTTATTAGAACACATGTATTAGAGAATAACGTAAAGGCGAATAAGGTGCCAGTCAGCGGAATAATGGAACTTAAATCAGTGACAGCTTATATATTACAACTCTGTAAAGTCTAATAAAAACTAGACCACTGAAGAAGTGAAAGGCCAGTAGGCAGAAACTTGAATAACTAACTGAAAGGGGAATTTTGATGAATCCCTATGAGCTGCATGATAAAGGCAGACTGTTACTAATACAACATTAAAATACAATTCTAATTTGATTAAGCTTGCTTTTCATGCAGATAGATGAAAGATTTTCATTAAAGTACCTTGAACCAATGATAAAAAAGAATAAATCCAGAAAGCTTCTACCATTAGCCCTGGAGACCACATCAAAAGAGAATGTTCTTTTTTATTCTGGTAATTTTTGTTTTAGTCTTAATTTTTAATCTGCTATGCACACCTTTGCAAAGACAGTAGATTCATGCTTACCTTGAAGGCTACTCTGTTGCTACTACTTTCACACAACACAATTATTGCTGGGTTCACAAAGCTACCAAGTAAGCCATTTTTTTGAAAAAAGTTTTTTTTTTAATTTTCATTTCTCATAAACATACATAAATATATAATGTTAAGTAAGCTATTTTTAAAAAAAGACACTTTCTGAAGATACAAACAAAAGAATTTGTCCATGTTTACTTTTCAGCTTTTCATAGTCCACATTGTTGCAAATCTATGCTCAAAAATTTATTCATTTATTTTATTTATTTATTTATTTTGTCAACAAGAACAAAGAAACAGTAACAGTATAAACGTAAACATGGACATATGAAAAATGGTATAAATAAATGG
>JANHFK010003927.1:204486-216518 GCA_036250565.1 Sibynophis collaris | reverse complement strand
AGCCTCTGGAGCCTGGGGAGGGTGAAAAACAGGCCTTTCGGCACCACTGTGCCATCATGTGCCAAAAGCGGGGGAAGTGCAGGGGAGTCACACGCGCATGTGGGGGGGGAATTGAATTATGGGTGTGGGCACGTGCGCACATGACCTCCCTGCATGACCCCTGCTTTTGGCACGTGGCAGCAAAAAGGTTAGCCATCACTGATATAGGTGGTGTAGAAATTTGATAAATAAATACATGTGCTGCAGTATGGAATTCAACCTGAAATCCTGTGCACCCACAATATTAAAAGGCAAGCAGGACAAGCCACTATTTTTTTTTAAATTTGATTTATATGCCGCCCTTCTCCGAAGACTCAGGGCGGCTTACAATGTGCTAAGCAATAGAATATAACCTGACAGTTAGCCACACTCCTAACTAGCACTGATGATGTTACCTAGTTTGGGCAATGAAACATCTGCAAGAGAACAAGCAAGCTCAGAGAGCACCAAGGACCTCCCACAAAATTAAAATTATGCGTTAAGTAAACAAAATCCCAGGAAATGCACCTAGTTCACTCCTTACCTCACCATGCTGTGCTTTGGTGTTGCACTCTATGGTATGAATAATTTATCCTTTTTATTTGTCAGGTATAGAATTTGTCCAGATTCTTTACGCTGCAATACTGTATCAAGACCCAGTTGAAAGGCTTAAGAGAAGAATGTGGGGTTTGGTTCTGAATCCTCTAAGAGCATTAATGTCATTACAACATAGTGGTTTGTTTTATTCCTTATAGACTGTTTAAGGGAAGCAACATCTGCCAAGGATGAGGATTCTTTTACTAGTAAACAGTAACTTAAGAAGACCAGCTCTTTTTTTCTGAATTAAAAGACAACTTGATGGCTGGAGATAAAACTGATGCAGGGAAAATATAAAAAGAGAAATAACCTCAAAAGAGACAGAGAAAATCTTTTTACAAATTTAGCACAACTGTCTTCCTATGTGCTATTCGACATCATTCAAACCCCAGTACTATCGTTACTTTTCTGCTTTTATTATCTTTTGGAGTGTTTTCCGTAACCCTTTAGTAAACATTCTAAGGAACAGCCTGAGGCCTTGATTGTAAGCATAAAAAATAAATTCAACTGAAATTAATGGGATTCTCTCCCCCCCCCCCCAAGTGAATTCAGCTTGGGTCCAAGTTAAATTTAAATCTTTATTTTGAAAATGGACAATCATCCCACTTTGGTCATCAAACTGGCTGATGACCATGATCCCTTAAAACAGTGGTCCTTAAGCTTTCCAGCTTTTAGAGACCGGCAGGGGGGCAGAGTGGAAATAATTCTGTGTGAGTGGCAGACAAGTGTGCACAGTTACATTTGCATGAGCCATGGGCACATACTCTCACAAGTACCCGTTGCTCATGCAAATAAAGCTGCACATACGGGTTTGTGTACCTGCCGCTTGTGCAGCCCGGTTCCAAATGGGGTGTGGCACAATACTGGGCAATGGCCCAGGGCAGGGGTGGGTTCCACTTACCTTCGCTATTGGTTCACAACTGGAGCATGTGTGCGTGTGCGCTTGCTTCGCTCGCGTGTGGTGTTTCTGCGCATGTGCAGAGTGTCCATGATGATGTCCAGGTGGGTGAGCGGAGTCTCCTGCCACTGCTATTACCGGTTCATAAGATCCAGAGCGAACCAGTACGAACCCGCCACTAGCCCGGGGGTTGGGGACCTCTGCCATAAAATGATTGTCAAATGTTCTAAAACCTCTCACAATTCTCCATTCCCGGAAAGTGCCCCAATGGAATTTAATAAAAAGAATCCAAAGATTTTATAGGCATCTAAGATAAAACAAAGGAAGCTAAACCATCTGTAAAAAGCATAAGCTCCTTTATAACATGCTTTGATTAAATTCTGCAGATATATCAAAAAGTGCAATTCTACAGTTATGTAATTGGTAATTTCCATCAAGCCAGCTCAACACTTTAAGTTCACGAGAGTTAAAAAATAGTCACTATGTTGAGCCACATTTATGTCCTATGACCCCTGTCTTTATGAAATAAGTGAATGTTCTGGCTATGACAGTAAAGGCTTACAAAAGTGCTGAATTGTTCTTCATACTAATACTAAACTTTAAATGTATTGTGATATTCAAGAGAATTAGACTACAATAGAGGTGTTCAAAATTCTTCTAAAATATGTAAATGTTTTAGACAATAAAAATACCCTTTTCACTGAAAGCATATTTGTAATTGTTTCAAAATTGTGAGTTAGCATAAGGACTATACTAGAGTTACTTCCATAGCCAGAGAGAACTATGATCTATTGGAAATTTCTTATTGTGTGGAAGGAAAAAGATAATATTTTTTCACAGATTATACCTTCCGTTTACCTCTAAGAAAAAATTGGGGTGATGCTGCATAGAAGCTGCAAAGGAGACAGGGAACAGGCCAAATTTAACCAAATCTCTTCTTCCTATAAGGCAGGGGTGTCAAACACAAGGCCCGTGGGCCAGATCAGGGCCATTCTGGAAAATGTAAGGGGCCGGCCTGCATTGCTTTAGCCCGGTCTACCCTATGCAAACTACCCAGTTTGGGGAGTGTCATCAAGCTGGCCACACCCACCCAGTCAGTCATGCCCACCCAATCAGTCACACCCACCCTGTCAGCCATGCCCAGTGAGTGGTGTCAAACTGACAAAGCCCACCCAATTGGCCACACCCACCCAGTCGGCCATGGCTGGCCGCCCCCTCTAGGTCAATCACAGCCTTGATGCGGCCTTCAATGAAATTGAATTTGACACCCTCGTTTACAAGGTCATCATACTTTGCTTGGAAACTACTTTTGGACTAATTGCTTGAAACTAGAAAAAACTGCATTTTTTCTGCAGGCCATTTGATCTATGATACTGATACTAAATTTCATAAGTGAGCATGGATAGCCTATCTTAGTATCTTGAGAGTAAACAGAAATTAGTTTTAAAGCCATAGAGCTTCAATTAAATGCTGAAGAGCAACTTTCATGGATCTGGTGTTCTCTTGAAGAGTTGAATTGTATGATAATTGGAATCATAGAAGCTGGTTGATTTCAGCTTAACTACCGGTAATATAAAGTATTACCTGTTGTTATACTAGGTAATAGTGAAACAAATTTGTTCATCTCAGCCATGAAAGCCAGCTAGAAGACTTTGAGCCAGTTACTCTCTCTCTCTCTCAGCCGAAGACCCTTTGCAGGGTTGTTGACTTATTTGAAAAAAATAATTAAATAAATATGTTTTATGTTGGCCTGAAAGCAATATACAAGGGGGTGGGGGGGAGAAAAATACTTTTCTTGAACAAGTTTGGACAGAACATGAGAACAATGAGCTACTCGTATAGTGAGCCCATGGTAATATTATATAGTACACATGTCTTGACCCAGGAGTGAAATCCAGCAGGTTCTGACAGGTTCTGGAGAACCAGTAGCGGAAATTTTGAGCAGTTCAGAGAACCGGCAAATACCACCTCTGGCTGGCCCCAGAGTGGGATGGGAATGGGGATTTTGCAATATCCTTTCCCTGGAGTGGGGTGAGAATGGAGGTTTTGCAGTATCCTTCCCCTGCCACACCCACCAAGCCACACCATAGCTACCAAGCCACGCCCACAGAACCGGTAGTAAAAAAATTTGGATTTCACCACTGCCTGTAACCATAAATACACACTGCTTACTACATACACACTAATAGTCCCATTAAAGAGAATTTGAACAGTTACTGAGCTTATTAATAAACAGTGTTTAGCATTAGGAAATGTTAGATGAACCTTCTGCAATTGCGAATTCATATAACTGTTATTTATAATCAAGATGACTATGCAATCATGTAGTTATACTGTTTACTGCACATCCACAGTATCCATGCCATTTGTTTGGGGCATTGAAGGTAATTCAGTTCTTGCCCTTATAATAAACTCCTTACAATTTTTATGAAAGATATGGAATGGCATATAACCAGGTGTTAGAGTCAGTGACTTCCATTTCTATGATCCATTTACTCTCAACTACTCCAAGACAGTGGTGGCAAAAATTTTACTTGACGATTTAACTGTTGTGGACTCAAAATAATCTTTATCACAATATTTTTTTTTCATAATGTATTATTGCAAATTCCCATAATTATCACCTCTGACCATGCTCTTTGGGGTAATGAGAGATGTAGTGCAATAATACCTGAACCGTTATAAATTCTACATCTGATTATTTCTCATAGCTAATTCTTCAAGGTTTGCAAATTATAAAAATGCCTGGATTCTAATCTTTTTATTATAATTGAAACTGATAAAGACATTATTAAATATGGCCAGTAACAAAACCTATATAACATATAAAAGCATATATTTTAATGCAGCAACTTGATCTTGAGTTTGAGAAACTGATTCTCTGAGAGGTCACCCAGAGAACCTCCTCAGCTTCTATTACATTCACATTAAATAAGCCTGCAGACAAATAGAATTCCAACAGTGGGGAATTCTAAGCAATTTCCCCCTCCCTCCTTAGATCCAATAACAAAAAATATAAACCAGTAGTTTATTTTACTACTTTTATTTTAAAAAATATACAGACATACAAGCAATAATACAGAGGTACAATAAATGCAAACAGCAGTGTGCTATTGAACTCAAGGGGACAAAAAAGCTTGCTCAAAGAAAGCAATTTCTGTACTGTAGATTGAGCAGTTTCTTTAAAGGTACAGTACATTTCAAAAAACACAGTACATGCTATACAAAACTATCCCCAACTATCTCCAAATATTTCTCTATCTTGGTCTATTCCTGTACAGTTTGTTTCTTCTCGCCTGACTCCATAGACCATAATTCTCCCTTATAGCCAACTTCTTTGTTGATGAAAATCGCCAGCCTCCCTACCTTGGCCAAATGGTTTAACCGTCCTTCTAATCCTTAACCTCTGTGTGTGTGTGCATGTCTATAATCTATAATCTATAATCTGTCTGTCTATCTATAAAAATCATCTATAAAATGCAATAAAATGCAATAAAATTACATTATCACCCCTGCAATCTACCCCAATCAGGCCCACATAATCCGATCTCTATCGGACCATTTTAGTCAGAAATTGTGCTGTATTAAATGTCATTTTCAGATTCTGGCTGCACATGAGGTATGTTGTTTTAATATGGGCCTCCCACTGGACTATACGTTTAATATGTGAATCAAGGAACTTATCTCTTACTTATATAAACAGCAATTGAATAATATATGAGTCAGATCTTCTACCTCTACCTTCAACTCCACAGATACATGTATGTTCATTGTAACCTGTGCAAGTATGAAGTCCCAACATACCAAAGATCTGCAGATGGTTTTTCCTCAGTCCTGATGCTTCTTTCTTTTACCTCCCTAAATCTGTGTCTTGGACACAGGACTCCATCATCTCTTATACCTTTTCTCACTCATTGGCATTTTGTTTCTCTGTTCTCTGGAATAAAGCTCCTGCTTCTGAGATTTCCAAATTCTGGTTTCCTTTTGGGAAACATGCTATCTAGTAAGAAGCTCCCTAATTCTTTTCAAGATCTCTATCTCTGTGTCCTTCCGTGCCTTTCATAATTCCATATCTTCTGCATCAAACTTTGGCCCTCTGCATCCAAACCTTGCTTCTCGTGGGAAGCTTTATGCCAGTTTGCACTAGATTTATTTCTAGCTATGTTTAACAACCCTGAGGCATATAAAACTTCATTATTACAATAATCAAAATATTTTGCTTCTTTAAATCTAAATCTTTACTAAACATATTTAGTTTAAGGTAATACCCTGTTTTCCCCAAAATAAGACATCCCCTGATAATAAGCCCAATTGTGCTTTTGAATGCATGGCAATAAGGCCAAGAGCTTATTTCAGGGTTCAAAAAAAATCTAAGACAGGGTCTTATTTTCAGGGAAACATGGTATATACAAAAGTTACTAAAACATTTCTAATGTGGTGACATTGATTTTCAGGTAGAATCAGGCTCTTCATTTTTAAACCTATTTAACAACTAAAACAGGTTCCTTGAATGACTTGTTAACTGTTTTTTCTGATAATTTCAGGAAGTAAGGCATTTTAAAGAAACCATGGGTGACTGTTAAATTAGCATATTTTTAATGAGACAGAAAACTGAACATGCTGTAGAACAACTGATGTCCCACTGGGCCTCTCATAACAAGATGGTGAGTTGACTAGCAGAGAATTTTTTAAAAAGTACAGAGAAAATATCTCATATGATTTGAAAGCAGATTTTAATACTGTGATTTTTTTTCCTTATTAGATTTTCCATTTATATATATTCAACAATAAACAGTAAAATTGTACTACTCCCATCTCATGTATTTGAGATGATTAAGATGATTTAAGAACATCCAAATTGCATATTGCTATATTGCATTTATCATCATTTCACAAACAATTACCAAACATTAGAAATGCAGTCCTCCAGGAGAAGGTCTTAACGTAAATTAACAGTAAGCTTCTAGGTAAACACGAATATACTAGTAGGCACAGTCACTGGCTAATCTGTATCTTTTTTTTATAAAAAATCACATTTTAGTTAATATAATTATATTATATTTTTATGATTAAAATGTATTTGATAGTTGAGTTGCATGAAACTTGTTCACAGGGAAATGAATACCACAGAATATAGCCTAGTTCTTTTAAAAAAGTAATTGAAATAAACAATTTCATTATTATGGCTATCAAACCTTCAAATAGGTGTTTTGATTTAAAAATACCCTTTCATTAAATTATCACTTGAAAGTGGATTCACAAGTCAAAATAGGAAAATACTTCCAAGCAATTAATCAGAATGACTGGCCTTCCAAAGAATTCATATATTAAATGACTTTTATGTTGCTGGCAGATGTCTAAAATAAAACACAAAACTTTACTGTTTCCTTTTGACATATGAAATACTAAGAGGGAATTGAATAGTGTCATCAGCTCAAGAATATTATTGTAAATTGCTGGCTTATAATTCATATTGTCCAATTAAATTCTACCTATCAGATGTTTGGTAGTGGAACATTATTTTGCTTTTTCAGTTTCTGCTTGCTTTGCTTTCACACACCTTTTATAACTTGATTATTCTGCAGTTTATGCCATCTAAGTCAGAACTAGTCATTTTACAGCTGCCAGGCCACATCTGGCCCTTTGGCTGTCCCCGTCTGGCCCAAATGAGGTCAGTTGGAAATTAGAAATAAAATGTAAGCAAATGCACTGCAGGGGACAGGAGAAGAAGCAGAGTCAGTTCTGGCTATGTACAATGCAGTCATCATGTGCTCCTTCATGTGCTGGAAGCCACAGGAAAGCGAGGACAGAAAGCACTTTTCCGCATCTGCGTAGCACTCACCTGTCACCTGGAGAAGACTGAGGCAGCAGTGTCTGTTGTTGCTTGAGGGGACTCTGGTTTGTCCACCCACCACCTCCTCAGTAGAAACATGACCTTGTGGGCAAGTGGCCAGAGTGCAGCTGGGAGCTATTGGTTCAGTCCTCTACAACAGTCCCATTTCCTCATGTGACCCCTGGGGAAAATTAATTGGCCACGTCTGATTTAGGTGATGGTTCCTTTTAATTTTTGGTAGACTGTGCATAAAAAAAATGTCTAGTGCTAGTGAATGGGCTGTGTGCTTCCCTGTTTATATACAATAACTTGTCCTTTGTGGGGTGTGACTTTTCCTTGGTCGTTCCTTGATTAGAATATTTTTCTGCTTGATTGTTTGTCTAGTGTTAATCTCAGCTCATCTGGGTGTTGGCTGCTGGAGATTATCAGTTCCGGTTTGTCTGTTTTATTCTTAATTTTATTGTCTTTTTAAAATGGTGTATAAATAGGGTTTATTTCTATCTATGTATTGATGGCTAATTTGCTGCCAAGCTCCAAGAATTCCTCAGGGTTGGGGTTTTTTTTGTTTTATCCAGCTTGATTTAGGTTTCTCAGTTCCTCGTGGTTCAGTCTATCCATGTAAGGCTGGACTAGAACTCATGGTCTCCCAGTTTCTAACTCAGAGCCTTAATCACTACACCAACTTGATAATAGGAGTGAAAAGGATTTTGGTATAGTAACTGATTGCAAAGTAAGTATGAGCCAGCTTTGACAAACTCATTTTAGTTTGTAAAACTATAGATTAAAAATCATTGGAAGCAATGGTACCACTTCACTGAATACAAGAAACTGGAACAAGTTCAGCGAAGGGCAGAGAAGATCAGAAGGTATGAAACTAACTGCTATGAAAAATGTTATGTATTGAAACAGGGAAACAGGAGTTTCCACTCCGGGCCGCCGCGGGGGACCCAAGTTTGAAGTGATTGGCTGAGAGCTCACCCAGCCTCCTGATTGGCTGGGAGAGACCTCAGCCCCTGATTGGTTCAGGGAAGCCGGCCCGGGAGGTTTAAATAGGGCCGGCTTGCAGCATGTTGCTGCTGGTTGTTTGGTACACTTTAATAAAGAGCTGAAGTTACTAGAGCTGTTCGCGTCTTCCTTACCGAGACTTAACAAAAAAAGACTGGAAAAGCTGTTTAAATAATTTTATATAGATTCAAGGAATAATTTCCAATGTTTTTGATTAGTCTCTTAATTTTTTTAATTTAATAAACGTCTAGACTTGCACTATTTAGTGTGTTGTACATACTGTAGGAAATCCCTGCTCGAATTAGGTTAAAATTTATTATGAAAAAATATACATACATATACATATACCCACATACCCACACAAACACAGACACACACCCTACACACACCTGCATAAAATAACAGGCTTAGTTCTCATCTGAGAGTGTCAGAAAACTGCTCAATCTGAGATATAATCACCTTTTAGGCTTGAGCAATAACCTACCTCTTTAGTCTCTGTAAAGTTAATTGATTGTATTACTAGCAGGCATTCTAGCATTTTCAGCTCAATAGCATTGGTCAGCATGCTGAGTCTGCATGTTCAGCAGCAGAGTGGAAAGAAAAATATATTACTGTTGACTGTCAACATCTTACCTGCAACTACTGCTACTCCTGCTTTCCCATAAAACCATGGTCTCTTCCAACATATACATCCATACTTGGAGGCTGATTGGAACTCCAGGTGCGTTCTATTCATGTTGTCTTAAATTTCCAACGTGGGAGAAAAACCAAAAGGGAAGAAGGATTTTGTGAGGCTCTCCTATTTAACAAGTTTTTGATTGCCTGAATGTTAATTACTTCAGTTCAGTCTCCTATTTTTTCACTTCTTTTATTGTTCTTTGTTGTCAATTTATAATTCAGACTTTTACTGCATTTACTATAACTTTTTCTATTTCTCCCCCTCTTTCTGCTTTTTCATAGCCATTCGTTTTTGCTTCCTCCAGCTTCTTCCTTCGGTGGTTCTCACCTTACATACAGTAGCTGTTCTTCTGCTGATACAACTTTATTCCTTCTTCTTTTAGCCTTCGCTATTCCTCCCCATGACCTTTATAGGAACACTCTTCTAGGTGAAGGCAGATGTCTCCTTTTCCTGGCCCTCTCCTTTTCCTTGTCCTAGGAAATCTTTATGTATTTCATACAGCTGCTTTCCAATTACACCACCCGCCACCCTTATTAGTGAAGAGTGTAAAAAAAAATGACATGACTCTTGCCCTCCAGTGTTTTCATATTTTGCCTAGTACTCCCAGGTCATTTGTTCTGCTGCATTGCTTATTACAAGGTTTGTGGATTCCCTCACCAACACACACTCATAGTTCCAATAGCACTCTCCTTCATCTAATCACTATTTTATTCTCCTTATCCTTGTGATGTCTTCTGAGCTATCAGATGCTTTCTTTCTTTTCCTTATCCTTTTCCTTTTTCTCTCCAAACATCTACAAGTCATTGCTATATGTTTCCGTTAATCAAAAGCTGTTTTTTTTCCTCTCTAACTCTCATACATATATAACACCTCGTTTTAGAAAAGTGCTTGTTTAAATGCCTCAGAATCTTTACTTTTGATGGGAAATGCTAACAGGTAGCTAATGATATTTGGCAAGAAGCAAGCCAGGACTGTGTGCTCACAGAAATTTGTTTTAATTGCATTGGTTTAATAAATGAATTAAACTAAACTAAAAGAGACTGCAGCAAAGGTCATGGTGTAAGCCAGGGCTGTCAAACTCACGGCCCGTGGGCCGGATGTGTCACGCGCTGGCCACGCCCATGCCCGGTTTAGCAAAGGGGGGAAATGCCAATACATCACGTGACACCGCTGTGACGACATGAGTTTGACACCCCTAATGTAAGCTGAGATAGGAGAAAGAAAAATTGTGAGCATTAATAAATTGCTGGTTTCTGATCTCGTATGTGGGAAGGATTAATAAAATGGAGTAAGACAGAACTCTTAACTTCTCTATTAGAGGAGAAATCCAAGGATGGAAAGCATGGCAGATGCCATTCTGTAACTGAGACACTATCAGCATTGTGGCATAAGAAAAGAAGGACAACATTATAGAAATGTTGACAGGGTTGTTGGCTATACTTCTATTTTTCTGGTACACAACTTGGTTTAACTGAAGCTTAAATATTTTTGCTAGAAGATCAGCAATTTCATGTATGTGATCTTTAAGAACTCTCAAATTGTGTCTATTTACTTCATATGCTCCTATGCCAGATGTCATCTACATGGGATGATTCCTTGACTGCCTTCTCTTGCTGCCTCATTTTGACCTTTTTGAGAAAGTCAGTACCAGATCAGGAATCTGCCCTATACCTTCTGTGGTAGGGATATTGTAGATATAAAGAAGTCGCTCAGTTTCTCTGCAACCTTCACATTTCCTTAAATTTATTCTTTTATGTCCAATTGCTTCTCCTATTTCAGTTAAGGCAGGCTCTTGTCAAGCGTGTTGCTTTTTAAAAAATGAATGTTACTGCTTATAAATGGGATACCATGGCTTGGCTAAAATTTGTTTTACTCCTAAAAATAAAACTCAGTGGTATTTCTCTCATCCCCAACTCCCCCTATACCCTTTCTCCATCTGCTTGATTCTATGCTAACAATGCCATGGCGACTCAGGTAAACTGCTGAGCGCGGCAATCCAACACGTTCTACTTTCTACACAAATGCTAGCTAATAGACCTGTCCAAGCTTATTTCACCCATACGTATTATTTCAACTCTGATGTAGTGGCATTACTCTTATCTACATCAGGTTCCACTTCATCCCTGCATTGTTTTATACCCATTGTACCACAGAGATACAGGTGGACTGTTAACTGCTACTGTGTAATATGTATATATTAGTATGTATATCACATTTTTCTCCACAGATATCAGCTTGATAAACCTGCTACCTGCCCATATTTGCTGCCAAGGATCTTCCATCTGGATATACTATTTCAATTCTGATAGATTGGCATTACTTTTCTTGCCTCTGTGTCCACATGCCATCTGCTCCTCAAATGTCATTTGGCAATCTTGCTCCACATTATTGTGCACATTATTTCAATTCTGGTAGTCTGTTTCTTTCTGTGCTACAGTATATATATTCCCAAATTCTAATATCCTGATAGAACATTTGGCACCCACTACATATCTGCAATTCTCTTACTCTGAGGGTAAACCCTTCTGGAGGGCAACCATTCAAACAGCCAAGTGGCTGCAAGCTATAAATGTATGTTACACTGAGATTTGTAATTAGGTGTCCTTCAAAGTTATTCCCATAAAGTGCTATATTTGCCAAGCTTACAGAAAGCATATCTACAATGGTAGTCAAGGAAACAAGTGATCAGAAGGGAAAAAAATAGACTTACGTTATCTTTAAAATTTTGGTGAGGAGAAGACCTTTTGGTGGTGCATATTCCTAAATTGCATATTCCTAAAGTAAGCTATTCCAGTAGTTGATTATACTAACAATGAGAACAATCAAACAGTGGAACGGCTTGCCTTCAAAAGTTGTGGGTACTCTATCACTGGAAGCTTTCAAGAAGACACTGGACAGCCATTTGTCTAAGATTTTATTTTATTTTTTTATTTATTAATTTGATTTATATGCCGCCCTTCTCCGAAGACTCAGGGCGGCTTACAATGTGCTAAGCAATAGCC